>SKCR01026263.1:0-154632 GCA_019454045.1 Zanthoxylum bungeanum | reverse complement strand
ACTGCATATAGAAGCATGAACAATAAGTCAACAATATCAGCATGGTAATTGACCAGAATGTTCTCTATGTGACTAAATTGGATAAGAAGCTTTGATCTCAATTACATATGTTTAAAAATGTATTTCTTGATATTTTTAAAATACAAAAAAAAAAAAAAAAAAGCAACATGGAAGCAAAGATTTTTCCCACTAGAGATAAAGAAAGGAAGGTAAAAGGTTATGGTTCAGGCGACCGTGAAGCAACAAAGAAAGCAACCTTAGAATATTTAACCAAAAAAACAGAAAGAAAAAGTCCTTAATAGCCCCTCACTATTGATAAGTTTTTGTCCAGTTCAGGAAGACAGAACATAAATAGCACAACCTGCCAATAGAAAAGGTCACAACAATCTTTCTAAGTATGTTTTTTTTTAATTACCAGCTGTGGAGTAAGTAATTTAGTCTATATCCTTGGCTGGCGACATGCAAACTAAGAAAATCTAGGTCACCAACGAGCAAAATTAACAGGTAAGAAACACAGGCAAGCAATGGAACCCATCAAGCATTAGCACAACTAGCAAGATGACTAGTTGGGTTAAGGCAGTGGATGCTACTGTATCTCTGGGCAATAGACCTCACAGAAAGGAATAAACCTCATAGAGGAGAACCGTAAGAGCGATATAAACCATGTCGACAAACTACTTTAGTTTTTGTCAAGGTAAAGAAAAATAAGGATTTTCATCCCTTAGTTTGTGCACAGGTTCTAGTGCTAATTGATGTAGTTCAGGCAAGAAAGCAACACCATGTGAACCGAAGGATACCAGCAGAGAGTAAACAGCCTCAACAAAATTGTACCAAAATGGTAAAAAGTAAATTAGCATCAATTACGGAATGACAGAAAGCCAGCAAGTTCTGTATGTCATCAGTTTCGAATTTTAGCAACCATGCTCTACGTCATCCCATTAAACCTATCACAAGCTAGTCTATTTTCACTGTAATATAGGAATGGCTTCAGAAATGCTATGCCCACGGGACTACAACATCAAACTCAACCTAGGGTACATTGGATGCAGCCTAACCACCCCATATTTTCAATCTGTATGGGGTGAGCCAATCAACTTCTCTCTTAACCCTCACAGAACATATCCAGAAAACTAAGCAAGGGGAGTTTAATGCATCCAATATACATTTTCTTTTAACTATGAACCTTTAAAACGATACATTTTTTCCTGTGATTTAGGGATGATTCAATGCTTTCTTATACCTATACATCCATCCTTATGTATATAGCTCCTACAACAATACCTCACAAATAACTGATTGATAGGGGCTCTAAAAAAACCAAGGGAGGAGGTAAACCAGAATTCGATTAGCACAAGGTAGATATAGACAAGACTAAGACAATGAGCAAGAGTACCTAAACTTCTTACCAAAGTAAACACCCACAAATCCAAAGTTCAATGCAAATCATGTGTGGCATCTCACTTAATTTGTAATAGCATTTGCAAATAATATCAATTAATTGTGTATTCATATTGTCACATGTAGGAACTACATAAACATATGACCAACTACAAGTAATGTAAGAAAAAGTGCAAGCATGTAACAAATTAAACAAAGGTACATAACATTGCAATCACACAAACTCGCAACTGTAACACTGACTTAACTGCCACAAGCATACCTCAGCAGCCTCCACCAGGCGTCCCTCATCTTTGTACAATATACCACAATGTGTATGGGCACAGGCATTTTGTGGATCCAACTTTATGGCTTCTGCAAAACTGTCAAAAGCAAGCCTTCCCATGTTCTGCATCTGCAGGCATATTCCTTTACCAATGTGAGCTTCCACATTGCCCCCATCTTTCTCCAGAACAGTCTCATAAAGAGCAAGAGCATCAGAAAACTTGTTCCTTGAACGGAGAATATTCGCATAAGCCAGAGCATCCTTCCCTTCAAACCCCTTCAGTGCCGAAGTAACAGCCACAGGAGAACCACTACTAGTACCAGGCGAAGACTGTGATCCCTTCAAGAAACCATTATCTCGAACAGGGTCTCTCTCTCTCCCATTACTAACATCTTTTTCCGTCCATGCCATCTGGGTATATCCAAAAGCTCACTCCTCAGATCAAAAACTATCCAAAACAAATTTCAAGAAATGTTGGACTTGACTTGACTCACAAACACAATTCGGTATCTCATTGTAAGTTATAAAATGCACTCAAGTAAACTAACGTTTAAAACTTTGAGACTACTAAGAAAACAAAAAGCTCAGTGATATCAACTGATTCACACTTGTAAACAAAAATTGGCAAAAACCCAGAAGCCAAATTATGTCCCAAGAGAAACCCTAATCATGCAAAACTAAATTAGCTACTCTATTTCCATAGCTATGAACTTTAATCAAGCTGATCACACTATATGAAGCAAAACCCTAAAAAACTAACAAGCATCTCCAAAACCCAGTAAGGCCCAATTAAAAGAAACATACAAATTGAGATCTAATCACTTCATAACCAATATCAAACCCCATAATCAATGAGATGCTATTTATCAGAACTCAAATAAAGAACAACAAAGAGTAAAATAAAATAAAATAAAATTAGGGCTCTGAATATTGAAACTCACATTGAAATTAAAATAAAACAAGCTCTTTCCAAACACTAAACACACATGGCTACGTCAGTGAAAGCAACTTGAAAGCTCTTTTGCTTTTTTACCATCTCATCTTGAACCAAACCCTCAAAGTGACTTCACATAATACGAAAAAGAGAGAGAGAGAGAAATTGAAACCAAAATATAAATGGGTTTTTTATTTTATTTAAAGAAGCGGAGAGTGGGGGGACGAAAACGAATCCCTGTCTCGCTCTCTGCTCGGACAAAGACACGGGCAACAGAGGGCTCGATGTCTCCCAAAACCAAGAGAGTGAGATGCTGTCCGTTCGTTAATTACGACTTATTTCTTTTGGGCCACTGAAGAGACAATCTTCGTTTGTTTACCCTTTGTTTTTCTTTTAATTGCGTTTTCGCCACTGCAAGTTGTGCTCATTCATTCGTAGTACAAGACCAGCTTTTGTGCGAGTGTCCTCCCAATCCCAAAACCAATTTGCTTTGTGGGGAACACAATGCTGAATTTACAAACAAGCACACTAGTATTTGCCCAAAATCAATGAATTTACTAAAATGTACTTATGATTCGAGTCCGTCGTTCAAGTCGTAACGCTCACATATTTATTTGAATATGGGGACAACTCACATGTGAAAGGTTTTTAATGGGACAAATCCGTGAGAGAAATGTGGAATTCAAATAGAGATGTCAAAAATTTATGAAGATGAGGTCCATATGATTCGATCAATTATGGATAAATAAATAAATAATTTTCAATATCTTTTTGATTGAACATAAAAAATATAAACATTAATATACCTATTTCATACTCGATCCGCTTTCATCCATAAACTCAATTCCTTCATTAATCAAAACAGATAAATGCGACACACGGTGAAGTCGTCGCACAAAAGTGCACCTTCAGCTGCTATGTAGTGCGACTACTACGGTGGCCGTAAGAAAAGAGAGGCACTTTATCCTTTACCAAGCATCCGAAGTCAGGAAAAATACAACAACTGGGTACATCATAAAATTCATATTCAATCAATAAATGTGACAGTGACTATGATAATTTATGATTTTGTAATTATATAATATATATATTTATCTATTAACATTTTGTATTTATTGAAAGATACAGGAAAATTGTCAACGTTGCATTCAATTTTTAGTATGGATGATAATTTAAGTTATGATTCGTTTATTCGTTCGATTCGATTTGCTTTAAACCGAATACGGGTTTGAAAAAATGAATTTGTTTAATAAATGAGTCAATTCGATTTGATTCGTTTATAATTCGTTTTATTATTTTATTTGACTAGTTATTGTTATTTTTCAATTAATATTCGAGAAATTATGGCTAATTACCATAGAAAATAATATTGTCGATATTTGGTGAGGTATTTTTAGTGAATATATTAATTACATATTTCATATGTATATATTTATGAAAAATTAAACGAATCGAAGATTCGATTCGTTTAGGATTCGATACAAAATCGATTCGTTGATTCCGTTTTGCCACCCCTAATTTTTAGTGGAAATTTGAAAAAAAAAATATTTCAATTTTTAAATTTATTAACGGTCCATTTTTCACTCAAATTGTTATTTTTAGGTGTAAAATATCATTTTCATAATTAGTATTTAGGTATAAAATATTCACAATTTATATATTTTTAAAAACTTAAGGTGGACAACCGATAAATTTAAAAAACGAAGTGTTTTTTCGAGTTTTCATAAAAAATTGGGTGGACCGCCGATAATTTCTCAAAAATAAATTGGTATATATTCCTAATAACTATTTCATAAACAAATTAAAAAAAATTAATTAAAATTATTATTTTTAATAACCACCTTGTTCAGGATTTTTATCAAACACATGTAAAGAGCATTCCCACTGCTATTATCACTTCCGAAACTGACAGAGGCAATTGCCATGTTATTAACCGGTCAAAATTAAATTATTTTAGAAGTATTTCTTTAACAATCTAAATTTACCAACTATTTTATGAAGTTATTCTAAAATTGATTATCTAAAATCTATTATAAAATTAGTTATTTGGAAATATAATGCAATTCCATACATACGCTAAGAAAAAAAATAGTGATAGCATGGGCATGAGTTTAGGATTGTGGAATGAGCCAAATTTTGAAAAGTTTAATAATATTTTAAGTATTTTTTTATTTAAGTTCGGATTTGAAAAAATACATTAAATGTATCAATTCAAAATTTCATAAAAATGAATTTTTCTAATATTTTGAAAATATTAATAAATAATACTTGAATTTAATGATGGGCTATTAGTCCGGCCCAATTTCCAACCCTACATTAGTTTAGTTGATCTCCCAAGTTAAAATGAGCAAGGGTATTAGAGACATTTCATGGATGAAACATACATAGTTGTGTAATTTCTTTTAAATTTGGGTATAATTACTTAAAAGGGTCATTATCGTTTAGTGGTGCCTTCTATTTTATACGAGTAGTTATTGAAATTGTCTTCAAGTACTCAAACAACAAATACAATTATAACTAAGAGAGGAGGTGAATTGAGTAATTGATAAATATTGCGAAATTAAAAATCTTATCAAGTTTAAGCCACTTAGTTAGTAGTTTTACCGATTAAGTTTAGTGTGCAACTTTCTCAAATACAATCTATTACCAAATGCAAGTTTCTAAACAATATGGAAATATAAAACAAACTTGCGATAATTAAAAGAGTTTAGAGATAGAGAAAATAACACTGAGATTTATAGTGGTTCGGTCAACAATGCCTACGTCCGCTCCTCTAAGTCGCGCTTGAATCTTTCCACTATGAAAATGTGATTCCACACTTTACACCGAGAATTTTCTATGGCTCACTCACAAACCAAGATTTGTGTTCTTAAGTTCACTTCAAACATTTACACAATGCCAAGAGTTTTGTCCTTATGTTCACTCTTAAACCTTTACATAAATTCACATTTTAAGTATGCTCACTTAACAAGGGATTTCACAATCACAAGTATTTGATATAAAAAGATTTACAACACAACTTGGGTACTCTCAAAAGATAAAGAAAATTAAGAATGTGAGTTACTAACCTTAGTAATTCTAAGCTCACGGAATGTGCATGAAAATGTAGTGTATGAGTTTTGATGAAGAGAATGTAAGATGAATAAGACTTAAGTTTCTATGTTTTTTCTTCAAAGAAAATGTATGAAGATTGTAGAAATTGACAAAAACGAAAAGAGGATTCAATTTATAGTGAAAGTGAAAATTGCACCAACTCTTTGTCCTAAGACCGGTATGTCGTTCTATAGTGGTCGGTATGCATGTCCTGCAAATTCAAACGACTATATTCAAAATATGATCGTTGAGCATAAAACGCATGACTTACCGAATTACTGACTGTTATAGAGGCTGGTATGGACTGTACCGGTTCTAGTAGTTGTGCAAACTTGAGACTGACTGGTATGGTAGACCGGTATAGAGTAACCCGGTTCCAAAGAGCATGCAAAACTGCCCAAGTAGAGGAGGGACACCGGCAGCCGTTTCAGAGGCCGGTATGTCAATTACAGTATAGAAATACATGTTTTGAGGATTAAAAATTTATACACTTGACCCAAATGTATTTTATGGATTTGTATGAATTCTACGAACTTATAATACTTGAATTTTCAACTCACTTACATTGATAGTCTTAAATTATAAGATTTCACTATATTTCTTCATTAAGCGCTTGAGTCTTCACATTCAATTTATTTCAACATCTTTTTGTAAAGCTCACGAATGTTCGTCAAAATCGCTAGCGTTTGCACCATCAAAATTCTTCATCGAATGTAATGGCCCTTACAGTTACATGTTTCAAATTTGTGTCTATTGAGAGGGATTTTTAATCATAATGTAATTGTCACAAAAATGAGATTTTAGCTTTCTGGATCATAATAATTATAATGAGAAATGTCGCGATCCAAATATTAACTTGTAAATATTTACAAGTATGACGATATTGTAAATTCTTTTTTTGAATCGTTGGAAATCTTGTCGCCAAACCATCCCTTACAGGCTTAAGCGGAGCAGGTAAAACCTCTGGCTGTCTCAGACTCATACAAGAAACGACCACTCACTGGATTCGAAACCCAGAACCTCAAAGTGAAATTTTGAATCATACACCACCAAACCACACCCTTTGGATCTACAAGCAAAAAAACCCTAGAACCATTCTAAGAAAACAAGAAACAAGAAACTAATTTCAAGCTTAAGAGGTTTTGAAGATTACCTTTAATACTTCAATTTTCCTTAAGCCATTTCCTTGATTTTTCTGCACTTTTCCATGGATTATCAAACAAAATTTGAAACCATTTTTCTTAGTAGCTCACGGCAATGGAGGAATTCATGAGAGATAAAACAAATGTTTCTTCCTCTAAACATGAAAACCGACTTTTGGGGGGTAATAATGTCATTTTGGCTTTTTAATTTCATTAATTCAATCAAACTTTATATTAACCAATCAAAATTAAACATATAAAGTTTAATAAAAAAATATGTCATGTGTTCCAATTATATATCACCATTTATCGTACTAATTATGACAAATGGATAAAATATTTAATTTTTAATTTTTAATTATTTAATTATTTAACAAATAAATAAATAAATAATTAATAACATCCATATATGTATTTTTATTTACATTAAATAACAAATACATATATTTATGTCATGTGTCAAAATCTCATTTGACGAATAATTAATGTGTATCTAATCGTATTATGTATCAAATACAAATACACAATAATTACGATTGGCCAAAATCTCATAATGCATGTGTTATCGTTTAACCGATTAAACGATCCAAATTAACTCATTTAATCTGTCTGTGAAGTATTATGAATAATTCGTATTATTCATATCGCGTTGCCCAAGTGCTCACGAGTACACTTTATATTGTGAGACTCTCTAAGTTTATGTTTATCCGTCACGAAATCCAATTTCATGTCCATAATCCACCAACTCATGGATTATGATGACCACATATAATCTTGATAAACTATGCAAGTTGAGGTCATTACATACGTATAATCCATGCGTCACAGGCTATCCATATTATACCTATGGTATAGATAAAAACGTCAAACCCGTTCGGTATAATATAGTCGACTTTCAATTTACGATCTCTAAATAACACTCGGAAATGATTTCCGAAGTTATACCACGGTCATGGATTTACTAGATCGTAAACACGTGCAAGATGCTTATGCCATGTACACATGACTGACGAATCCTCTCTTGATACGTACTGGATATCATGAGCATCAGTCCACACCCAACGAACAGGCGGAGGTCTAATCTAAATAGATCGGTGACGTGACTGCCATCAAAGTGTGGAGGATAACTCATATATCACACTATGGTATCTCAAGTCAAAGAACCACTATGCTCGCTCAACTAGTGAAAAATCTTATTGACGTTGGTGTACCATCTATTAGGAAATCTTCAGTGAGTCGTTCAGTGTTTATCAAATAAACACATACATGTCTATACGAGTTTCCCGAGACTCATTGGTCATTGGGATAAACCATCGAACCAAGTCACGATATACGACATGTACTGGTCTCAGTGGATTTTACTAACCGACCCGTGTTAGTAAATCTTGACTAGGAACTTTATTTAAGGATATACATCTTATAGTGCGCTTCCCAATGTCAATTACAAACTACGTTGTAACTGCGCACTATATTGTAATTCCTAGGGTCTTTGTCTAATATACACGTATCACTAAACCAGATTTAGTTTCGATCTAATCATAATCAGATATCTAATCGTAATTAGATCGAATAAATGTATAAAAGACAAGGGTGCTACCATTAAATTAGTAATATTATGGAAAATAGAATTGCTCGTATTTATGAATCGAACATAAATACGATCCGGATTGGCACTCCGAGCACCAACCCTAACACGGGAAATGGTCGAAGTAAAGCTGTGTGTTGGCAATTGTCTTGGTTTACACCAACGGCGGAACAGTTCAAGACTATGGGTCACTGGTTTGCCAAGTAAATCCGATTTTCATTCACTAGGAAAGGTTCAAGGCGAAAGCTACCTATTTCGATGCAGCTTTAGTACACGGAAACTCTCTCAAGTGTCTGCATGTATATTTAGAGAATTGTAGGGGATTGTTGAAAATTCTCTAATTATGGTGTTTGGATAGAGGATGGACATGTCTCTTAGATGGTACCCCAAGGGGACATGTCCTCCAATTTAGAAGAAAACTCCAAATGGTGCATGGAAGGGGAATAACCCTTAGGAGGGTTACACCCCAAACCAAATGGTGCTCTTAAGGCACCCTTCCATGTCTATTTAAAGAGGGTTTGTAGTTCATTCTAGAGATCCAGATTTGAAAACAAGTCTTGAGTCTCATCATTTCATTTTTGAGTCAGAGAGAGAGTTCCTTCATTTTCAAGTTCAAGATCTTCTTAAGGAGTGCCCATTGAAGAAGAGGAATCCGAGTTATCCTGGGAGAACATTAGCCACAAAATCCGTAGAGCACCGAGACGGGGCTAATAAGTTCTTAAAGACAGAGATCTATCTCGATTTGCACTACATTTTCATCAATTTTTCCAGGTTTTTCTTCATATTGCAAGTTTTAGAGTTTTGCATAGTTTGATTGATATTCTGGTTTTGATCCGTTTGGTTGCAAGTTAGTTTCTGTTTAATGACACTATACCACCAACAAAATAATATATGTACACCAAAAGTTATTAAAAATGAATATTTATCACTCAAAATTATGTGTTTTTTCGAATATCAGCATAGTTTAAGGTGGATAGATAATAAAATTTCTGTAAAAATTATTAAATTTTGAATGATAAATTATCAATTTTTAATAACTTTGGATGTAAAAATAATATTTTCCGATATAAAGATGATAATTTCCCTATGAGAAAGCACTTGTTAGCCAAAGAATGAATCTATCCCTTGTCTAAGGAAATTTGAATCATCATGCTATAAATATAATGCTTACAAAAATGTCTGTGTCATAAATGATGAGTTTATTAAAGGAAGTTTGAATCATCATGCTATGATGCTTACAAAAAAGTCTGTCGTAAATAATGAGTTTTCTCAAAGGAATTATTATTGAATTGCATATAGACTTTTGAGAAATTAAAAATGGTAACATGTGGTCCAGAGAGTGAGCACGTTCAACAATTATTGATGGTTATTGAAACTTTTCGAAAAATAAATAAATATAAATAGTGTTTTTATTGAAATTTTGACTTTTCTCTGGAATATTTTCACCATTTTTTAAATATTCTTTTCTATTCATGGTGGCTAAACACCGTCACCTGGATTTATGATTTTTAAGTGATTATATTTAATGGGGGTGTTCGCGGTGTGATTTGGGTCGGTTTTTCCGTTTTTCACTTCAAATTGCGTGGGTTGGCGGTTTGGGAAATTAGAAACCGAAACCGCAAATTTGATAAAGAAAACCGCGACGATTCGGGTTGACGGTTTAGCGGTTTGGGCGGTTCGGGTCGGCGGTTTATATGATAAATTTTTTAAGGAAATTTTATGTGTTTTCACATAATAATTGAAGAGAAAAAATACATAATTTTCATTTATATAAGGCATATTGTCATATGATCATTAAATATATTAAATTTCATGGTTAAAGAAGAAGAAAAATATAAAATAATATCTAATTTGAACGCGGGTCGGCGGTTTAGGCGGTTCGGGTTGCAGTTTGAGTCAAAATTTGCGGTTTTAGGCGGTTCGGGTTGCAGTTTGAGTCAAAATTTGCGGTTTTAGGCGGTTCGGGTTGCAGTTTGAGTCAAAATTTGCGGTTTTAGGCGGTTCGGGTTGCAGTTTGAGTCAAAATTTGCGGTTTTAGGCGGTTCGGGTTGCAGTTTGAGTCAAAATTTGCGGTTTTAGGCGGTTCGGGTCGCGGTTGGGTCAAAACCGCACACCAACCCGAAATTTGCGGTTCGGTTCCGATTGACCCGAAAATTATTTTTAATTTTTTTCAAACCGCGTGGTGCGGTTCGGGTTGGTGCGGTTCGGATCGGGTTGCGATTTGACCCGAAATCGTAATCACCCCTAATATTTAATTTGTCATTTGAATTCGAGAAAATAAGGGAATAAAAAAATATTTTGGGTTATAAAAATTTCACTCTGATGGATTGATTATATATCAAATTATGTCATGACAAAATATGTTGCGAGTGCATGAAGAGAAGAAAGGAGATTTAAAGCAACATTGGCAAAACAAAATTTTGTCCACCACCTGATATTCACATGACAAAATTTCAACATTTCACCAATATGTTAATGTCTCAAGTTCTCAAATAGTAGAGGCATGGTAGTGAAATTCATGTATAATAGTAGATAAATAAACCACCAATCATGATTTTATAATAAATATAATTTGTCTAATTAACTTTTTCCTCATACACCACAATTTTCCTCTCACAAATTACTCAACTAAATCGGTTATATAATATTGTGATGCAACTAGCAACACTTCTCAATTTTTTTTGAAGAAATTGAGATCATCAAAGCAGAGACCACATCGAGTTGGGATTGAGAGTATTAAATCAGTATAAGTGATTTCGTGACCATTATTGCAGACCAGACAACTTGAGAGGATCTGTTACTCAAAAACGAGATCCGTAAAATCACCCAACTGTTAATAATAGGCTGATATATAAGTCGATTGTAAATCAAGATGGGATATTAAGTTTTCATAAAAAAATATAAATAAAAATATAAGCTCATAAACATTCTCATCTTACAAATCATTTTTTAAAATGAATTCAACTAATGGGTTTATAACAATTTTAATCATGCATAAAAATCATCCATCATTAACAGAACAATCTGTCATCTTTGCTGCTTTTTTTTCAATTAAATGTTTGTATGAATGAAAATCAAATCTCTATATGAGCAGGATTCGGACAGTACCTCACCATCTTATACCACAAGTATTACAGGAAACAAGGTTATATATGCCATACTCCTCCGAGGACGCACACAATCACGGTTCTATTTCTACAAGAATTACGAGTCATTCAAGGCTAGGAAAATTCAATTCAAGAGGGAAATGATTTGAAAACATGCATCACAACAGATTGCTTGCAACTGTTTTGCAAGGATGAGGAATTTCAAACATGAGTATTCAATCAAAACAAGGAAACTAATGTTGTCATCTAAAATCATGCAGAACACAAATCGAACCACCTTTTCTAGATATCTGAAATATAGATATATACAAACAGGGGAACTATCCCCCGTCTTTTTCCTTCTAAGGGTACAATAACTTGGTTTTTGAGCAATCACAACTGATTGATTTGATTACCAGTGCATGTACAGTATGAATCACCAGTCATCTTCAAGGCTAGCTCGATGAAAACACATTACAGTGCAGACAAATATGAAGAATGAAGTGAATTCGATGAACATAGCACCTGTCTCAATCATATGTGCATGTCTAAGAATGATGGGAATGGCTATGCTTCCCACGGCTGATGCTCCGGTCATGAATTTAGCAGCATCTATCCAACTATGACACCCAGTTCGTAAAGAGGAAAAAAGAAATCAATTAAAACGAATTCAACACCACTAACAGCAGCAAGACGATACTGAAAATGAAAAAAAATTGAAGAAGCTTGCAAGCACCAACTAAGTGACTTCCCCAGATTTGAAGCATGATTAACTAGAATGGTGCACATTGTTCTATTTCAGAAACATGAATTGAACCTTTAGCTAATGGTCACTTCCGAGGAAAATGAAAGTGAAGTCAAAGGTGTTCACTTCATTACAAGTGTATGTCTCAATTGTTTTAGTACAGCAATAAATAACTTCATTACAAGTGTATATCTCAATTGTTTTAGTACAGCAATATATAGAATCATAGATTCCGTATTCTAATTAAGTGAATCCAACTTACTTGAGTTACAGAACAATTTTAAATCCTTGAAAATTTTGAAAAATGATAACAGAAAAGGTTTTAAAATAGGTGATAAAGTCAATAAATATTTTTTTTAATGTAAAACTGTTTAAAACAAATGCACAAATGTTTGCTACCATCAAAATATTCAGTTTATTAATCAACAATACTAGTCAGCAATAAAAACATTGATTCAAATTTTTCCACACATGCAAAACTTCAGATAGCAAAGGGCTTAGATTCAAATATACTCACCCCCCACCATCCCTACTTGTCAGAAACTGAGTGGATCCACCCCCAAAGAATAAACAAGGCATAGGCACCACCACATACATAAGAGCTGCATGAAGTATAGATTCACACCATCAGCTTTCAAATGCAACAGAAATCTATGGAGGACGATCAACTCTAATACCCTCACTCACCTGATAACATTGGCCACCAGTTGTTGTAAATTGCACAAGCCTACAACCATAAAATATAAAAAGGAGTTAAAAACAAAACAAAAAAATAAAATAATAGTATTAAAAAAATAAAATGAAACATGTAAAGTCAGAGATTCCAACTTAATTATGGCAGATTCCTAATCTCCCCCCCCCCCCCCCACCCTAAAAAAAAACAATATCTTATGAAAGATGCAATTTTTTCCTATTTGTTAATTATTCTTTTGGATCAATATATTTTGCATAATCACATCCAAACAAGAGTATTCAAGAGTGTCAAATAAAGCAGAACTAAGAAGACCAAAAACATCGTCTCTCATACGAATGACTATGAAGCCAATCAATGGGTGACCAAAGAACACATACATCTTCTAGATAAGGTTACAAAGAAGCTAATTTGATCAAATGTAATGCAAAATAGCATTTCTACGAAATTGGAAATTTATGTTCTCAATATAAGTCATCTGACTAATCTGAATTCACACCCAGAGCAGCTAATAGAGAGAAAAAGGACTTGAAGCTACAAGATTAAAAAACAAATATCTTTTCAATTGTAGATTGATCACTTGAATGAAAAACAAAAAACACTGAGTTGTAAGACCAGTGCAAATAAAGGAATTAGTCCCACGAATTTATAGAAATTCATAAGGATAAATCTCCCTTCCCTAATCTTTCCCACCAATCAGTGAGAACAAGAGTACCGATAAATAATTTAACCCTCTTATGGCCAAAAAACTTACCTGAGAACGCATTAGCAATCCATGACAAATGACTATCTCTAGAAGAACCTAAGCAAGAATCTCTATCCCAACTGAGACTTACTGCATCATTACATCAGGTAATGGCGGCATAATCAATCTTAAAAATAAGAACCCAAAAAATCTCTGAACAAGAATCATTTTTATTTATTCAACTTCAATTTGATGCCTACTTCCCTTTTTTTTTTTGCCATTCTATTTCAACTTTTTATGATTCACAAATTGACACAATAAGCAACACATTTATCTCTCGGTCTTCTCGTTGGGGAAGCTGGTGGTTGTTGCCAAGCGCAATGCCTATCAATATACTTCTTTTGTTGAATCCTTATCAAAAGGATAACAAATCACTGAAAACACAAAAATTCAATGGAAGACAAGTAGATTTGGCTCATTTTACATGAATGAGCGTCTATTTTGTCCCTAGGAATCTATATATATTATTAACGTCATGGCAGAAATCAGGGAAAAATTTCAGCTAAACCCCATTCAGAAGGCTTCAGCTAATATAAAGCATCTAGGAAGGACTAGCTATGAGCAGGCATTCATATGTCACCTCGGAATTCATAAATCACGACTCCACTGAGGCACAATGAATAAGAATTATCAGCATGTTAACTACGCATCTACAATTCCATTCTCGTTCACTCTCCAACAGATTCCCAAGAACATAAGAAAATAATATAAATTGCTTTTACGGGTATGAAACACATAAACCATCAGATCATAAACATAAATTGCATCCCATACCACTAAGCTAAACAAAATAACAAATTGATTCAACGCTCAAATAATATACACCAGTAATAAACCACCACAAGCTTGTAACCATTCCGATTGGAAAACATACCAGAATTTGTAGCAGGATACTAGATGAAAACATAAATGCAAGCCCAGCAAGCCTGCATATAAGGGAAAAACAATCATATTAAGTCACTTAATCAGCAGAACAGCACAAACATCAACTCACTTAAGTCTCCAACTTACACTGTATAGAACAATCGCCATTGAAATTGAGAATCCCAGAACAGCAATTCACCAAATCAGAGAACAGTTAGAACTAAACATGTCAAATTATAATTAAAAACTATATTTGAAATTTAATTTTATCACAAACCCTAACAGTAATTTTAGGTTTTGTGGCTAAAAAAAATCCCAATTAAGAAAAAGGTAATTTTCTCTCAATTAAACTCAAATTCCACATTCTTCAGGAAAAATCCCACAAAAATTGGCAACATCGTCGGACTAAAAATCGATTCTGCTAAGGATTGTAGCATACACCTGATAATTTGACGCACAAAATTTCTCTCGTCTTGTTTTTTTTTTTTTTTCAATTACTAAATTATAAAGGAACAAAAACGAATCGAGAAAACGGAAATTGGAAGGAACGTAAAAGGAAAGGACAAAGACTGTACCTTCAATCGTCATCGCCATTTTTAGAAGGGGAGAGCTCGCTAACTTGGCGAAAATTGCAATCAAAGAAATTGTGAAAGCAAAATAATTGAAAGTGAAAGGGCCTCTGTATTTAGTGTCGAGTGAAATTTACCGCCGGTTGATCATGTAACTTGCCCGATAAATCATGATTCATGATTTCGTATTAAATCCAATTTTCTTTTTCCATAAATTAGATTAGTATAAAATGCATATCAAATTATTACTCATTAATATAAAATCAATAAATTATAATAAAAATTAATGTAAATATTAATAAACGATTATTGTAAACACAAACATAAAATTTATATAAACATGAAAAAAAATATTATCAAGACAAAATAGTAATCAAAACTTTTACGGTGAAAGAGCCAATCAACAAGAGAGACCATCCCTAATCGAGAGATGAACTATTTTTGTTTATTAATATAATATATTTAATATGGTAGAATTGACATTTTAAAATTTTGTAAAGGATATTATATGAATAAAAAATTATAAAATCATGACAAACCACCAAATTCATGGTTTTAAACACTTTTCAAATTCATGATTTTCAAATTATGAGTTACAATAAGAAATCATACCATGAACATGTAAGTCAAAATAAATAACAATTTGAATTATATCATATTATATGAAATCATGACAAACCATGAAACAAATAAGATGTAATGATCTAATTTAAATTTTTTTGAAATCTTTTGATAATATGGATGATAAAAATTGGATTTAGATTTGATTTTACGAATATAAATACGCATTGGAATTTAGAAAAAAAAAATTCAAGTCCAGATGCGGGTATATCCAATTCAGCAATCTTGATCAGAATAATATACATAAATATATTTTTTAAAATCAGGATCTCGATATTGTTAAATCCATCAGAATTTTTTATTACCTTATATTTATATTTAAATTCTGATTCGGATTATATTTATATATATTTTAAAGAAAAACTGAATCCAAATATTCGGAAAATCTCACACCCGAACTAGACCATTAATAATCTTCCCATCCCTAACCACCACATCATCCATATAAGAGAAATATTTCTCTTCATTCATCCGTATAAATGTATTTTAAAGACTTGTAATATATAAATGTATTAATAAAGAAGAATTTAATAATTTAGTAAAACAATATGATGTATATATGATCGGGTGAAAACACACACGTAACACAAACGCACGTATCGCTCAAGTAGTATAAAAATATCGATCACACGATGACTTAAATTCTATTTTGTTAATTATTGAAGTTATTTATTTTCAAGTATCTAACTGAGGTTGAAAGGAATTGGTTGTTGGTTGAAGATGATTTAACTAAATAAATAAATAAAAATATAAAATAAGAAAAAAGAAAAAAGAAAAAAGGAAATTAATAATAAAGAAAATATTTAGGGTTGTGAGTCCGCCCAATATTACTCTAATGATGAATTGAATCTCCTATACAAGTGTAATAAATCAGTTGTTAACCTGGAACACGAAGATATGCAAAAGCCTCTGTCGATGGTCAGATGCAAACACCCAAAGTAACCCAATTAACTATATGTCTATGTTAATTAAGAAACTCCGAATTCATTAAGATCAAGTTCCAATTGTGGCTACCCACGCCCGACAGGTATATGTCTATCCTTGAAGAAAATCTCTAATATGAGATCGTGAGCTATTGAATCTAAGGCTGAAACCTAAAATCCATTCGTAAAGTTCATTTTAAGTTTACCACATCAATCTTATTGGTAATCAGGCAACAAGAAGCATTAATGTTAAGATTCAATAAACAAGCCAAAACATCACACATTATACAAAGAAAATCAATTATGAAACTTGTGAATATCGTGCTTCATCACTTCCCTAGATTAAAAATAAAATGCCGGGGTTAGGGGATCCACCTTTAATATTTCAAATGTAGAAATCTCATTTTATTATAATATAGAAATTGTCAGTGTTACCCGATTAATTAAGTCAAACCAGCCATAAAGGCGGTGTTATTATTTGTCCATAAATCAGCCATATAGGCTGTAATCATCTGTCACCTAAAGACCGACCATATAGACGGTATCACATTATGTCAAATAAATAAAACCAGCCATATAGGCGGTATCAACGTTAATCCATATTATTAAATTACAATTTCCATATTATAAAATAAGTGAGATTAATCTACCTTATCATATTAAAGGTTTCACCCTTCCCCAATCGGAAATTAATTACTAAACATAAAAGAAAGTAAAAACACACAAACTATTATTACTAAAAATAAAAATACATAATTAAAATACAGAAAATAAATAAACAAGATACAATCCTCAAGTTCCTTAAGAGAAACCTGAAGGAAAGTATGAAATTTACAAATGAAATCAAGCTCTATTTATAGGCAAAATTTTGCTTCCACCAATTTCTTCACAAATTTCTCCACTAAACATGCCACCAAACATGGCTCCAAACATGACACCAAACACTCCACCAAATCCTCCACCAAATATTTTCTATTTTTGTTTTTTGTTTTTGATAATGACTTTAATAATTACACATAACACATTTTGGAATTTACATCACTTTCGGTCATGAAAACGTCAGAATTCGAATTTCTTATGAACATCGAAGTTATAGATCTTTGAGTCTTATTTCATCTAGAACTTGAATCATCTCAATCCGATATTGAAATAAAAAGTTATGGCCAAAATACGAAAATTACGCAAAGTTGAAATTTCCGAAATTGTACTTCGTTAGAATGTCATTTCAAGTTTCCAACCTCCAAAATCCAAATGTCAAGTCCATTTTTTACCCTTATTTGTTCCACATTTCATCCTGATTGATTCCATTGAGTCCCGATTTTATTTTATCTACAAAATAAACTAAAACACATCAAAACATTCATAAAACTCGAGAAACTCACAAAATATTAAGTTAAAGGGGCGGTAAATATTGATATATTTTCCGCTCATCACACCCTCAAACCTTACATTTTGCTAGTTTTGGAGAAAAACAAATTAACCTAAGCCACTTTCGTAGGGATCACGATTGCATTTAGCGTATGCAACAAGCCTTTAAACCCCTAGGTGTCCCTAGTGGACGGGCTATAGTCTCGTGAAGGTTTACAGCGACGATACCCACAAACGTCAATAAAATACACACAAAAACAAAAAGTTAAAAGAAATAAAACATTAGTAGTTCAACTAAAAAGTGAAATTTCTTATCCAAGTTAGTAGTTGTTTTGTTTCTTTCTAAATTACCAAATAAGTAAATTCTCCTATGCTTTTTACCATTCTCCATATACACAATTAATAATATATTAATCAATTCATTGTGCTTACAATATTCACAAGTGTAGTTGAAAAGAGAGTACTATTTTTGTCCTAAAATTATGTTAGAGTTCACACCTTTTGGCAATGAAAGTTTATTTATAAACATAAATAATTTTTTTCTTTTTTTTCAAGCTCTACCGTTTGACGCGAACAATCACTGCTTACCGAGACAAGATTTCCGGTTACTGAGTAAAATCTTTATTTATTAAAATAGATAAGCTCTACCGTTTGACGCGAACAATCACTACTTATTGAGGCAAGATGTCTGGTTACTAAGTACAAACTTATTATAAACTAACTAACTCAAGTCATACTGTTTGACGCGAACAGTCACTACTGGACAGACAAGACGCCCGGATACTAAGTAAAAGCTTGGTCAATTTTTATTCATCATTTATTTTTATTTATATATATATAAATACACATTTCACTGCCTTTTGGTGCGATCTCCAATACACTAGAGAACTGAATATTACAAAATTTTCACCTACACCCATGTTCATATGTTACCGTGTATTTTGATAATACTTGTCAAATGAGCATATGAAAGTCAATTTTAATCAATATTATGGAGAATTCACAAATTTAAATAATCCAAAAGGAAATAAACAAAAATTAACTTGTTACAAATCAAACTTAGATACGTCTCAGGAGTGAAAACTCCTTACTCTGATATCTCAAGACACAATTCCAATTGGTTAGTAAAGTTAACAACATAAAAAATCAAAATAAATTTTGTTTTTGTTTTTGTTTTTGTTTTTGTTTTTGTTTTTAAAGTAAAACAAGCAAAGTAAAAATAAAAACAAGATACAGGTCAACTATCCCTTCCCCCAAACCTAATGGAGACATTGTCCCAAATGTCTTAAAAAGAAGAAGAAATTAGAAGATAGTACATGGTTAGCGTGGAATTGTCAATTGTACCTACTGTTGGGGTTTTGGGCGCGGGCGCGGCGGAAGCGTTGTTCGGGCGAAATCGTAATTTAAATTTTTTTTAAAATTACCAAATGAATTATTCAATATCCAATATATCATTCATATTTCACCTAAACATATTTATTCGATATCAAATAACGACATAAATAGCAAAGAAACATCGCGAAACCTTTTACGAAAATGTTTTTTTTCCGCAAAATGGTATAAAATACGTTTTTGATCGAACCGACTACCCAATACACATGAGGGCTGCCTAGGCCAGCCCTAATAGTATTAGGGTAGTTCATGGGCTGTCTGAACAGTGACAAATTCACTGTTTGGGCAGCTGTCACTCGGTTGGCTCAAAAGTCATCTGGTAACGCCGTTTTTCTCCATTTGCAACTCCGAAACAATTTCCGAAAATTGTTTTAACACCCAAAACACATCCAATACATTCAAATGACATCATTTTCATCACAATCAACCCATTTTTTTAGATCTGATTTTGCAACAAAAATAATCAATTTTTCATGCTTTAATCCATCTTTTTCAACATTAATCTAATTAATCTTAACACCAACCAAAGTCACCACAAATGAACCACCCAAGAATAATTCTAGGCATTACAAGAGTGGTCATAACACTCTAGAATGGTAACATATCATCAAATGATCAAATTGGACAATAATTACAATAATATCATCCAAATCAGCTTCACACATGCACCATGCCTTCAATTCCATCCTCCAAATCCAAAACACCCAAATTCACAAGAAAATAAGAAACCCTAGAGTCTATCTAGAAGATCAAGAACAAGAAAACATGCTTTCAAGCGTAGGGATATTGAGTATTATCTCTAATTCTCCAATTTCCTAAAGCTTTTTTTTCTTGATTTTCTTTGTTGAATCATCAAACAAATTTAAGAGTGTTTTAGGATGAAGTTTTCGGCCTTAGGCTTCCCATGGAAGGAAATGAAAAATTTTTACTTTAAAAAATGCATCAAGACCGACTCAAGGGGGGCATATTGGTCATTTTTAAAATTTAATCCAATCAAATTACATTAAACTTTATGTTAGCAAATCATATTTGCACACCTAAAGTTTAATTAAAAGATGCCACATGTACCAATAACAATTAAACATATTGCATAACATTTATGTAATATGGATATTATTTAATAATTCAAATATTTAACATTTAAATATCTAAATAATTAATTAATATAATTATTATTATATATGTATTTTTATTTACATTAAATAACAAATACATATATTAATGGCATGTGTCAAAGTCTCATTTGACAATTAATTAATGTGTATCTAATCGAATTATGTATCAAATACAAATACACAATAATTATGATTGACCAAAAATGCCCTTACGCATGTGTTTTCGTTTAACCGATTAAACGATTCGAATTAACTAATTTAATCCGATGAAGTATTATGAATAATCTGTATTATTCATAAAGCGTTGCCCAAGTGCTCAACGAGTACACTTCATATTGTGGGACTCTCTAAGTTTAGGTTCATATTGGTGTACCATCTATTAGGAAATCTTCAGTGAGTCGTTCAGTGTTTATTAAATAAACACCTACATGTCTATACGAGTCTCCCGATACTCATGGTTCATTGAGATAAACCATCGGACCAAGCCACGATATACGACATGTACTGGTCTCAGCGGATTTTACTAACCGACCAGTGTTAGTAAATCTTGACCATGAACTTTATTTAAGGATATACAACTTATACTGTCGCTTCCCAATGTCAATTACAAACTACATTGTAACTGCGCACTACGTTGTAAATCCTAGGGTCTTTGACTAATATACACGTATCACTAAATCAGATTTAGTTTCAATCTAATCATAAATAGATATCTAATCACAAATAGATCGAATATGTGTATAAAAGACAAGAGGTGCTACCATTAATTAAGTAATCTTATGGAAAAAAGAATTGTTCGTATTTATGAATCGGACATAAATACGATCCAGATTGGCACTCTGAGCACCAACCCTAACAATTTCTCCCACTTGCTCTAGTGCCATTCCACGGTATCATATACACATCTCAATGTGTATCACATACTCATGGCCCTCAAGAGCTCACCTAACACTCAAGAGGTAGGCAACAACAAGTAAGCATGCTTTAACAAATTGAGTCTGTCCAACAAACCCAATTATTTCCCTTAACCAGCATCTTTCATATTTTATAGAACCCAAGTTCTACATAAATATGACTCAGATGCGATATCAATATTGTGCTATAGCTATTAAGTTGTCTATGTATTTAGAGATCAAATCTAAAATACTATGAGACAATCGCAAGCACAACACTAATATCAAAACTTTTAATTTATAAGGTCATTTTGTAACTTCATAAGTCAATACTTTATAAGTTACAACTGATTCTACTGATACAATAGAATCAACAGTGACACTCCCATTGCATCTTTTCTGACTTTATATGACGCATACCATCTAACGTCATAATTAGACTCAATATTAATCTGACTCTAATGGTTGCAGATTATATTCTCCATGAATAAGAAACTTGTTCTTAATATCTCAAAGATCACGACGAACATGTTTAAGACACATCCTATGGTCTACAGCATATCAAAATAATTTGTAACAATTACAATTAAATTGATATCTATAATCGTACATAATATAGTATTCATTATGTAATCATCATAAGATGCATCAGACTGACTAGAAATTCTAATTAATTTCTCTTTTGACAAAGAAATCATCTTTTACGAAAGATTAATACTATATTCAAGAGACACACTTGTTGACGGCGAATTTTGGTCTCAGGGTAATTTGGGAATATTACTCCCGAGACAGTCATCCATCAATAGTGAATTTGTTTGGTTATGTGGGAACCAAAGGCAAATTTAGCAGAAGACAAACAAATGCACCAATCAACAAGGAGATTTAACGTGGTTCGGCGGATCAGGTCCAACCTACGTCCACGGTCACAAACAGAATGATACTTTTATTACTGAGATACGCTTCTCTGATATCTCTTATGTTTACAAGCTTGATCGTAGTGATCCTCTCATTTTTTCTCATGTTATTACACATACTCTACCCTTCTATTTATAATTGTACAGAAATCAGATTCCTTCTTTTACAAGGGTTCCCAGTTGAATCAATCTCCTTATCTCGCAAGGATTCCTAATCTAAAACTATCTCCACTTCTCTTATCCTATTTGGACACTGACTCATCAGTTCTCCCCATGTGAGTAGGAAAATCTTGTCATCTTATCCGCAAAAAATAGGGTGCCTTATCTTCCTGAGTACGTCTCGCCATATGCTCGGTCTTCTCGAGGTCGGTCATAATGGTCTTTTGAGCTGAGAATGCTACTATCGATATGATAATGCTCGGTAGTCCGAACCCAAGTGCTCGGTTACTTAGTCGTTGGCTCTTAGTGGTCGGGTCGGCATTAATGATCTTGACCAAGAAGGAAATTACCCCCTTTTACCCATGCCGTGCTCCTTAAATAACATAGGACCTGAAAACACCATCAACATCTGTCCCATAGTTCTCGGTAACAAAGAGTTTGCGAGTTGATGCCGGGAATTATAAAAAAAGATGGTGTGCCGATGAATCCGTCGGTGGTCACTCCAGGAACCGCAGAGAAAAATGTCTTGGCTGCAAATCTGGTTCTTCCTGCCACCTCCATGTGCAAGAGGATCCCGATATCTACCCGTGGAGAAAATGTTTTGCCCTTATGCTGATGACGATCGACTCGGTGGGACGTAACCCGACCCCGAGCTGAGAAGAAAGACTTAGATCTGGGGGAATGTTAGATCCCCAGTCCAAAGAAGCTGACTCGGTGGGACGTAACCCGACCTCGAGATGAAAGACAGACTTGGCTCTGGGGGAATATTACATCCCCAGTCCAAAGAAGTCGACTCAGTGGGACGTAACCTGACCCCAAGCTAAAAGAAAGACTTGGCTCTGGGGGAATGTTACATCCACAGTCCAAAGAAGCCGACTCGGTGGGACGTAACCCGACCCCGAGCTGAATAAACCATAAGGCCTCGACGAAACGAAATCCATCCCCGAGCTGAATAACTAAGCGGCCTCGGCGGAACGAAATCCAGCCCCGAGCCGAATAAACAAGTGGCCTCGACGGAACGAAGTCCAGCCCTGAGCCGAATAAACAAGTGGCCTCGGCGGAACGAAGTCCAGCCCCGAGCCGAATAAACAAGTGGCCTCGGCGGAACGAAATCCAGCCCCGAGCCAAAACAAACATTGATCTCGGCGGTACAAAAGCATACCCGAGATGGAAAGAAACATCGGTCTCGGCGGTACAAGAGCAGACCCGAGTCGGAAAGAAACATCGGTCTCGGTGGTACAATAGTAGACCCGAGCCGGAAAGAAACATCGGTCTCGGTGGTACAAGAGCAGACTCGTGCCGGAAAGAAACAAGTGGCCTCGGCGAAACGAATCCAGCCCCGAGCCGATTAATCATTGTGACTTATTCAGAAGGGGAGTGAATCAACCTTTTGAAGCCCTATAGGATTTGGCATGAGCGTCACTTTGCCAGACCTAATGAAAACAAAAACAAAATTTTGGAAAATAAAATAAAAAAATGGAGGTGACTTAACACTTATCCCAAAACAACAGCACAAATGCCTCAAAACAGCGTCATGTTTGAGGCCTCCAAAACACAATTCTGAACCTTTCAATTCAGAGTCCCGGCGAACCAGGATTTGGATCAGAGAGCGTTTAGAATGGTAAGGGCACATCCTCTATACTTCAGGTCTCCATGGAGCCTGTTTATCGTTCGAGGGCTCCTCCTTACAACGATGGAGCAAGCATATGCTACGGGGGCACAATCCCTCCCCGAGCTATACTTCTATTGGATCCGAGTGATCGAGTAATGATCGAAGAGTGTCCGAAACATTAAGGGCATATCCCTCCTTATGTTTGGTAACACCGGAGCAAGCAAACGCCACAGGGGTATCATCCATCCCCATGCTGTGCTTCTCGCGGATCCATTAATCAAGTAGGTGAGGATTAGAGAGTGTCCGAGACACTAAGGGCATATTCCTCCTTGTGTTCGGTAACACTGGAGCAGGCAAACGCCACAAGGGTATCATCCCTCCCCATGCTATGCTTCTCGCGGATCCATTAATCAGGTAGGTGAGGATCAGAGAGTGTCCGAGACACTAAGGGCATATTCCTCATTGTGTTCGGTAACACTGGAGCAGGCAAACGCCACAGGGGTATCATCCCTCCCCGTGCTATGCTTCTCGCGGATCCATTAATCAGGTAGGTGAAATATATGCGGGCACATTCTCTGCTCCGTCTTTCCCAAACCGGCCTGGTAAGGCCATCTTCTGGGGGTATCCCTTCTTTGCGATTTCTGTCTCGGAATGTCCCTTGTAAATCGAAGGGTTTCTGTGCTCTTGTCGTGCTTCTTATCCCTTGATTTTTTGTAAGTTAAGTGAATCTGGTCGGTTTGTTTATGCTTGTTTTTTTTATTGTAGTGTCTGCGATCGGTTTGTTGCGGACTTGGTGCTTTGACCCCGGATCATTCCATCGAGTATGTCCCCAGATATTCCGAGGACCCCGAGCCGAATAACTGATGGTCTCGGTGGAACGAAATCCAGCCCCGAGCCTATTAACGAAGTGGCCTCGTGTGGGACACAGAAACTGAGCGACGCCGTTCCTAGGCTCGCGGCCTAGTTGGGAAGGATTACTTAACATGGAGTCGCCACCCGGTGTGAACCGGGACAAAGATTTAAGGCCGCACTCACCCCTCGCAAGGGAAGACCTCAAACCGTTGGGTTCGGAATGGTCCCTTACTTATGTCACTTGTAATGAAAGGATTCATGTAATAATTTAACTAAGCTTAAGTAACACTTATTTCCAATAGTATCATGCTTCTAAATTCTCATATGCAAAATAAAACTTATGTGTACGCTTTTACATATATCTCATATTTAAAATTGCATGCTTAACATATATCAGATAGCAACGAACATACAAATTTACATATCACATTCAGGAAAACGCAAGCACACATATTGACCCTACAAGCACACATATGGGCACTTTTCCAAGCGGTACGTGGAATTGTAGCCCAAGTACAGACCGCACTACCGTCCATTCGGAATCGGCTACGGAATTTACGTCTGGGTTTCCATCCGATATACCGCAAGAAATAATACTAAAATGTTATCATGACATAAGCATACGAATTGTGACACATTTGCATAAGAAAGATCAACCAATAGGCAATTATGCATGAATATAATAAGACAGACTCAGTTCAGTGTGTGCACGTTCGTGTAGCGTTCGTAAACGCGTTCGAACGAAAATGAAACAGAATGCTCACGTTCGAGTAGCGTTCGTAAACGCGTTCGAACGAAAATGAAACAGAATGCTCACGTTCGAGTAGCGTTCGTAAACGCGTTCGAACGGAGATGAGACAGAAAGCTCACGTTCGTATGGCGTTTGTTAACGCGTTCGAACGGATACGAGACCTGACACATAATAAGGCAAAAACACATGCGCGTTCGAGTTGCGTTCGTGAACGCGTTCGAACGGAAACGGACCTGATGCATGAAATATGATGCAATAAATAGAAAATAAAGGGGCGCGGCGAAGCACTGCCGTAAAGGTGACCTTTTGGGGCTCTTGATCTCTCAAAGAGAGGACCTTTAGACCAACATGCTAAGCCCATGCGCATCACGTCACACATACAAGACTAGAACCAATCATATCAACCAAGTATGCCCGATTGAACACATCTCACATCCAATCTGAACACACGTCAACCGGCGCGGCAAAGCATTGTGGAAAAGGGGGCTTTTAGCCCCTCCCCATAGGGGGTCTCACATCACACTTACTAAGCCCATGCGCTCGATTGACTTATATATACAAAAATAAAGATAATAATATCAAACTAAGTATGCTCGATTGAACGTATCTTGCGTCCAACCGAACATACATCAACCGGCGCGGCGAAGTAGTGTCACGAAGGTGGCCTTTTCGGCTCTTTGTCTCACAAATGGAGGACCTTTGGACTAACTCACTAAGCCCATGCTCTTGGTTGAATCATACAAAGATAAACAATATATTGAATTCAAGAGAAAACTAAATAAACAAAACACACAACGAAAGAGAGATGGTGCCGTTTACTCAAGCGGTACGTGGAGTTGTGGCCCGAGTACAGATCATATTACCGTCCATTCGGAATCGGCTATGAAATTTATGTCCGGGTTTCCATCCGATATACCGCGAGAGTTGACACATCTCTCATTCCTCCAATACCCACAACATATTACATCTCATAATTCATGCATATTTATCTACTCAAAGACCACAACATGCATTCATAGACGACTCTCATGCGAATAGAATTCAATAAACAATGATATAAAACTAATGAAAAGGTACCCTCAGGTCTAACCTTTTAAATCACCTCTCGGATGTATGGTACACGATCGTCGGAAGGGTGGATGCTCCGCAACTCTCCCGGTTCACTGGTTCACTGTTCTCGTTCGTTGTCTTTACTGATTTGCTTGCGGCTCCAACTCCGTTCTGCTCTTATTTCCTCTTTATCTTTTGCTTACTGTTTTTGGGTGTCTTCTTCATGTAGTTTTTATGTGTGTTGTGTATGAGTTAGAGACTAGCCAGCTAGGGTTGAGAAGGTTGGTGAAGGGTTCTTTTTATAGGCAAAGGGTTAGGTTTGACAAGGAAAGGAATTTGATTTGGTTTGGTTAAGGGAAGTCAAGAGATTTGATTTGGTTTGGTTAAGGGAAGTCAAAGATTGAGGGGGGACAAATCTTGGCTAGATAGGGAAGGTTGGATATTTGATTGGCTTGGATTAGGAATACAATATTTTAAGTTTGGGAATAATCTTATTAGATTGGGAATATAATTGGTTGATTGATTTTAATTAGGCATGATTATATTTTGATTTAGTGTGTGATTTGTTTAATTTAGGCATGATTTTAGTTTAAGTTGGTAATTGTTTATTTTATGTTTGGTATATGTTTTATTTAATCATTTAATTAATTTGATTATTATATTATTTAGTTAATGTTTTAATTAATATTTATTTATTTAAATTGGGATGTGTTTTATGGGCTTTGGGGGGGCTAATTGGGCTGGATGTGAGGCTAGCAGCAAAACCAGAATTACCGACACCGTTCGAACGCTTACTCGAACGCGGCACGAACGCCCGCAATCCGTTTGACGTTCGAACGTAAACACGAACGTAGCACGAACGAAAACAGTGAACCTTGTTTATTCTGAATTTCCCCTTCCGATGTCCGTTTCCCGTGACCTCCGTGACTTAAAAGGTAGTGTCTCCAAAATGAGACTCATCATAGGGACTCATGTGTAAAAATGCAGTGCCTACAGTCGCCCCCACTTTGATGGGACTTGTGTAATGTGCAACAGTGACAATCCTATCAAAGTTATGCAATGCATTTCTACTTACCTGGCTCGCCAGCTGCCACTTGACTTACCATGTGTTGAGTTGCTTTGATTTGGTGGTGAGGTGCTGCGACCCTTGGTTCATTCCCGAACCGTGCTTCCATTCTTGGAGTGCCATTCTCGGCATGTTCCTTCCTGAACTGTATTGAGATGAGGCTTTATTCCTCCCGAGCTTTATTCCCGAACTGTTAAGATGAGGCTTTATTCCTCCGAGCTTTTCCCGAACTGCTGACTGTGTAGAGATAGGGCTTTATTCCATGATTGTTTGGACTGTGGGCTTTATTCCCGAACTGTATTGAGATGAGGCTATGTTCCCCTGTACTTTGTTCCCGAACTGTTGCGATGAGGCTTTATTCCTCCCGAGCTTTATTCCCGAACTGTTGAGATGAGGCTCTATTCCTCCCGAGCTTTATTCCCGAACTATACCGACATGAGGCTTTCTTCCCCTTGAGCTTTGTTCTCAAACTATACTGATATAAGGCTTTTATTCCCTTGGGCTTTGTTCCCGAACTGTGTTGATATGAGGCTTTATTCCCCTGGGCTTTGTTCCCGAACTGTACTGATATGAGGCTTTATTCCCCTGGGCTTTGTTCCCGAACTGTGTTGATATGAGGCTTTATTCCCCTGGGCTTCGTTCCCGAACTGTACTGACATGAGGCTTTCTTCCCCTTGAGCTTTGTTCTCAAACTTATACTGATATGAGGCTTTCTTCCCCTGGAATCATTACCTGAATCTGATACTGTGCTTTTTACCGTTTCTGATTAGCTTGTTCTTTGCCGCTTTTCTTATTCTTTAAAACCTGTGAACACAAAACAAACACAAAAGGATGCAAAATGTGTTACGTGTATGCATGCATGAATGTTCCTATCCCGTCGGGTTAGGTCTTCTGCCAATTCTCTTGGTGACTGCTCAGTCTTCCTTTCCTCCGGCAAGCCACCGCTTTAATCTGTCTACGCTGATCGGCTTGGTGAACTAATTCCCTTCCAAGTCTGATGCTCTCACTGCCCCCCTGCTTGTTTATTCGAGGATTCCCCGTGTTCTGAGTATCATATTACCAAGATTGAACACACTCATGTTGCAAGTTTGAAAGTAATAGTCTTAGGCAGATAAATGAAATGATCGCCTTTATTAATGTTGAGGAAACGTTCGAACAAAATCAATGTCTTTATTAAAAGTGCAAGATAAACTAGGAGAAACAACAGTGCCTTCTTCTTCAGCCCATGGTTCTTCACCATTGTTATCCCTTATTCCTATGAAGCTGAGTGGTTGAGAGTTTGGAGGACAAGGGTTTCAGGTAGGCCAGAGTTGATCATGTAGTTGGGCAGGGGATTTCTGTGTGCGTTGGGTTGTTCTTTTTCTGGGTCGGGTATTGTATGGGCATCGATGAGGTTTTGGATTTCATGCCTGAGGCGGGCGCAGTTGTCGGTGTCATGGCCTTTTTCTTGGTGGAAGTGACAGTATAAGTTTAAGTTCATGTGAGGTGGCACAGGATTTGGAATGGGCCTAGGTTCCAAAGGTTTTAAGAGTCCATGTGCCTTCAACTTTTCGAATACCTTTGAAAGAGGCTTACCAAGGTTAGAAAATCGTCTGTTCTTAATGGCAGTGACTTCAGCAGTAGCGGGCATAGTCCCTGAATGTCCCCCAATGGGCTTCCTGTTTAGACCATAGAATTTTCTATTCTCGGCCTCTTCTTCCTCAATATCCATGACAGTTTCCCTCAACTGCCGAAAGTCTGCAATCATGGAGGTCATTCTCCTCAGTTTGCCATAAATAGAGGGCTTGGTGCCCTTGATGATCATTTTGATCTGGTCCTTTTCTGAGGGCCGGGTCTGCATCTTCAGAAGCTGGCTCCTCCAGCGGTCCACATACTCTTTGAAGCTCTCCTCCGGCTTCTGCTTAGTGTTCTCCAAATCTCGAAGTGACAAATCAATCTCCAAGTCTGTAACATACTGCTTCAGAAAAGCATCAGCCAGTTCCTTCCAATCTTCCTTAACCTTCTTCTCAAGGCTATGATACCAAACCACAGGTGCCCCCTCGAGTGACATCCCAAACATCTTTTGGACTTGGCGCTGAGACAGGCCAACTGAACTCATAACAGACACATACTGACGGAGATGCACCCTCGGATCTCCATTCCCATTGAACTTAGCCAAATCCGGCATCTTAAACTGCGCTGGCAACTGCTCCTCAAACTTCATTGTCTCATAGTCTAGCAAATCTTCATTCTTACCCCTCATCTTGCGGGTAACGGATTCAACCTGATCCCTGAGTTTCTGTATCTCGGCCTGAGACCCAATCACTCTGTCTGTTGCATACTCTGCATTATCATCATCAAAAGCGGGGATATCATCCCCCAACCCATTCGGAGGCTTCTCGCGCCTTACATTCTCTGAATTCTCCCCAGCACGGGGCACAGCCATATTTGTCATGGCAGCAGTCAAGGCTTGCAACTGTTCAGTAATCTTGGCGAAGCCACTTTCCAACTGATCTATCCGGGATACCTCAGTATCTGATTCACTCATGTCTGTTCTCGGTATTTTGGTGAGTCTTCCATTTTTTCTAACCCAACGGGAATCTATGATGGCTTTTAGAACATAAGGGTTAACATGATGTATGTATGCATGATGTGCATAAGAAGTATATAACATATATTAAATCAAATAAAATTCTCAAACAAATCGGCCTATTATCATTTTAGAAGTTTTTGGGACAACTGTCATAAGAGTGAACCCGTCCCAGTTTAAATGGCCTAACGAGTTCATGTCTTATGGCAAAGAGCCCAACTAAATCCAAATGATAAAATTCCGAACACAATCATAAAATGGCCCATTGTTATTTAGAAACCTTTTGGCCCAATCGTCATAAGATGTGTTCTTGTCCCAGTTTAAATGGCCCAACAAGCCCATATCCCATGATAAGTGGTCCAAATGGATCCAAACAACGATGTTCTCAAACACAGCAAGATGATGCAAACATGACATAATAATTTTTACAAAGTGGCCCATCAATATTTCAGAAGCTTTGGGCCTAATAGTCATACAGTACGAACTTGCCCCAGTTTAAATGGCCCAGCAAGCCCGCATTTCTGACAATAGTCCAACTGCATCCAAATGAGGATGGTCCACAAGCACATACTCAAGGAAATAATTGTTACTTTTTAACCATACAAACCGGTCTATGGGTGGGTTAGTAAGAGTATAGACAAAGGCTCTCACCGGCGAAGGATGGCCCACAACTAGGTCTCCCCACTCAAGGGTTCGAGCAACCAAGTGAGCGCACCCTTTTTTATACACTAAGGTACGTGCCAATGAGCTATGGTGTGTGACGGACTGTCAAATGGATTTCCCGTTGTAGATTCCCCAGAGGGAAGGTGGAGCGAGGCTCACTTAAGTACCCAAAGCCTTTTAGGCTCTTATCGCTTGGTGTCAGGAATAAACAACGAGTCCTCCAAATTAGTCCATCACAAAGGCTACGAGTAGATGGCATATATGGTCCCACAAGCTTTTCCTTCTAAGAAAGGTAGTGAGTGAAGGAAGACACCAAACCATTACCTAGCCTCAAAATGCCTTTGATTAAACCCTCATTTCATCCACTATAGACATGGTCAATTAAAACATAAATCCAAACATTACAAGACAATATTTCGGGGCCAATTCTCTATCCCCAGTGGAGTCGCCAGACTGTGGGACACAGAAGCTGAGCGACGCCGTTCCTAGGCTCGCGGCCTAGTTGGGAAGGATTACTTAACATGGAGTCGCCACCCGGTGTGAACCGGGACAAAGATTTAAGGCCGCACTCACCCCTCGCAAGGGAAGACCTCAAACCGTTGGGTTCGGAATGGTCCCTTACTTATGTCACTTGTAATGAAAGGATTCATGTAATAATTTAACTAAGCTTAAGTAACACTTATTTCCAATAGTATCATGCTTCTAAATTCTCATATGCAAAATAAAACTTATGTGTACGCTTTTACATATATCTCATATTTAAAATTGCATGCTTAACATATATCAAGATAGCAACGAACATACAAATTTACATATCACATTCAGGAAAACGCAAGCACACATATTGACCCTACAAGCACACATATGGGCACTTTTCCAAGCGGTACGTGGAATTGTAGCCCAAGTACAGACCGCACTACCGTCCATTCGGAATCGGCTACGGAATTTACGTCTGGGTTTCCATCCGATATACCGCAAGAAATAATACTCAAATGTTATCATGACATAAGCATACGAATTGTGACACATTTGCATAAGAAAGATCAACCAATAGGCAATTATGCATGAATATAATAAGACAGACTCAGTTCAGTGTGTGCACGTTCGTGTAGCGTTCGTAAACGCGTTCGAACGAAAATGAAACAGAATGCTCACGTTCGAGTAGCGTTCGTAAACGCGTTCGAACGGAATGAAACAGAATGCTCACGTTCGAGTAGCGTTCGTAAACGCGTTCGAACGGAGATGAGACAGAAAGCTCACGTTCGTATGGCATTTGTTAACGCGTTCGAACGGATACGAGACCTGACACATAATAAGGCAAAAACACATGCGCGTTCGAGTTGCGTTCGTGAACGCGTTCGAACGGAAACGGACCTGATGTATGAAATATGATGCAATATAGAAAAATAAAGGGCGGCGGCGAAGCACTGCCGTAAAGGTGACCTTTTGGGGCTATTGATCTCTCAAAGAGAGGACCTTTAGACCAACATGCTAAGCCCATGCGCATCACGTCACACATACAAGACTAGAACCAATCATATCAACCAAGTATGCCCGATTGAACACATCTCACATCCAATCTGAACACACGTCAACCGGCGCGGCAAAGCATTGTGGAAAAGGGGGCTTTTAGCCCCTCCCCATAGGGGGTCTCACATCACACTTACTAAGCCCATGCGCTCGATTGACTTATATATACAAAAATGAAGATAATAATATCAAACTAAGTATGCTCGATTGAACGTATCTTGCGTCCAACCGAACATACATCAACCGGCGCGGCGAAGTAGTGTCACGAAGGTGGCCTTTTCGGCTCTTTGTCTCACAAATGGAGGACCTTTGGACTAACTCACTAAGCCCATGCGCTTGGTTGAATCATACAAAGATAAACAATATATTGAATTCAAGAGAAAACTAAATAAACAAAAAGCAACACAACGAAAGAGAGATGGTGCCGTTTACTCAAGCGGTACGTGGAGTTGTGGCCCGAGTACAGATCATATTACCGTCCATTCGGAATCGGCTATGAAATTTATGTCCGGGTTTCCATCCGATATACCGCGAGAGTTGACACATCTCTCATTCCTCCAATACCCACAACATATTACATCTCATAATTCATGCATATTTATCTACTCAAAGACCACAACATGCATTCATAGACGACTCTCATGCGAATAGAATTCAATAAACAATGAATATAAACTAATGAAAAGGTACCCTCGGGTCTAACCTTTTAAATCACCTCTCGGATGTATGGTACACGATCGTCGGAAGGGTGGATGCTCCGCAACTCTCCCGGTTCACTGGTTCACTGTTCTCGTTCGTTGTCTTTACTGATTTGCTTGCGGCTCCAACTCCGTTCTGCTCTTATTTCCTCTTTATCTTTTGCTTACTGTTTTTGGGTGTCTTCTTCCTGTAGTTTTTATGTGTGTTGTGTATGAGTTAGAGACTAGCCAGCTAGGGTTGAGAAGGTTGGTGAATGGTTCTTTTTATAGGCAAAGGGTTAGGTTTGACAAGGAAAGGAATTTGATTTGGTTTGGTTAAGGGAAGTCAAGAGATTTGATTTGGTTTGGTTAAGGGAAGTCAAAGATTGAGGGGGGACAAATCTTGGCTAGATAGGGAAGGTTGGATATTTGATTGGCTTGGATTAGGAATACAATATTTTAAGTTTGGGAATAATCTTATTAGATTCGGAATATAATTGGTTGATTGATTTTAATTAGGCATGATTATATTTTGATTTAGTGTGTGATTTGTTTAATTTAGGCATGATTTTAGTTTAAGTTGGTAATTGTTTATTTTATGTTTTATGTATTGTTTATTTAATCATTTAATTATTTGATTATATATTATTTAGTTAATGTTTTAATTAATATTTATTTATTTAATGGGATGTGTTTTATGGGCTTTGGGGGGGGGGGCTAATTGGGCTGGATGTGAGGCTAGCAGCAAAACCAGAATTACCGACACCGTTCGAACGCTTACTCGAACGCGGCACGAACGCCCGCAATCCGTTTGACGTTCGAACGTAAACACGAACGTAGCACGAATGAAAACAGTGAACCTTGTTTATTCTGAATTTCCCCTTCCGATGTCCGTTTCCCGTGACCTCCGTGACTTAAAAGGTAGTGTCTCCAAAATGAGACTCATCATAGGGACTCATGTGTAAAAATGCAGTGCCTACACCTCGGCGGAACGAATCCAGCCCCGAGCCTATTAATCGAAGTGGCCTCGGCGGAAAGTGATCCAGCTCCGAGCCGATTAACCAGGATGGCCATATGCATTCGGATTTTCAAAGGGTTCGCCAAAACACGCTGACCCAAGGTGACGAAACTGGTTTCCTGTGCCGACATAAACCCTGCAAGTGATGAAACTGAGCCAGTAAAAATGTGCTCCCTGACACCGAAGATGGCAGGCTTCCTACTACCATAATAATGCCTGTATTCTTCCAATAAATTCCACACTTCAAGTGCCTCCTCAAAGTAGTTGCCTCGGTTCATGTCAATTGTCTGAACTGCATCCCCTCGGGTGAAGATAAGAGCATGATTTTGGGTTCTCCGGTTTACCCTCTCCATTGCTTTTGCTTGACCATAGCTTGATCCACCTATCATATGTGACGGTTGCGATATAACGCCCATCTGGATGAATATCTAAAGATGTAACTTTTGCCTTGTGTCCTGACAAGGTTTTTACAAGCTTGAAATCTTTGCCAGACCAAACCTTCACTGTCATGTCATACGACCCTGTAACCAAGAAGTATCCTTCTTGAGGCTCAAACTTCACTTGTGATATGAGATTCGAGTGTGCCGGTATTACATATAAAGATCTTTTCTTCCTCAAGTCCCATATTCGACAAGTATTATCCTCACCACCAGTCACTAAATGGTATCCATTAGGTGAAAAAATGATGCCAAACACCAGCTTCATATGGCCTTCAAAGGCAAGAATACTTTTCCCTGAACGGAGGTCCTAAACACGTGCCAAAGCGTCTAGTCCACAAGAAGCTGCCAAAGATCCATCATGGTGGAAGGCAATTCGAGCAAGACGGTCCAGATGTCATTGAAAAGTATTTAATAGAGTTCCATCAGTGTTCCACAACCTTGCAGTCCGGTCAGCAGCAACAGTAGCCACATGATTGTCCACGGGAGAAAATGTAACATCAGTAGCACGTTCCGTGTGTCCCTTTAAGGCAGAGAATTTTTGCACTTTTGGTATGCTCCACAGCTTAGCAACTCCACTCAAGGAACTGGTAGCAAACAGTTTCCCATTATGTGAGAAGGAACAACCAGAGTGTGGCCGATCATCACCAAACTCAGTGCCATCAAGGTGAAAACTCTCCACCTGTTTAAGAGCCCGATCAATTTCATCATCAATAGATTCTTCAGGACTGTCCCTTCTCCTCTGTGCCTGTTGTAGTCGCTTTGCTGCCTGAAGATCAGCGCGGGCAGGCGGACGTCGAGGACGATTGACGATAGTGGTGACGTCGAACTTGTGAGTTTGAGCGCCGGGGTTTCATTTCCGACTTCAGTTTCTGTTTAGCTTTTTAGTACTTCTATTTTCTAGTTTTTTTTTATTTATCGATCTCTGTTTTAGACCCGGCCGGCGGTTCGGTTGCGGTTCGGAACCGAACCGAACCGGCCGGTTTCCGGTTCCACGAGTGTGGAACCGGAACCGAACCGATTAAATCCGGTTCGGTTCCGGTTCCACACTTAAGTGGAACCGGAACCTAAAACCGAACCGGAACCGAACCGGTTCGGTTCGGTTCTTTTTTTTTAATTAATTAAAAAAAATGAGAGTTAAATTTATAAATAAAAAAAATTTATTACATTGAAGAGCTTGAGCTTAAATTTTTAAAAATTTAAGTTGCCTACGTATCCTCCAAGGGTGAGAGGAATCAAAGCTCACGTAGTTCCATTACAAGTTTAAGACATATCCCATTTATAAATTATAATTTTACAATTATCAATCATCATTATCAGTTGATCCTTCGGCTCCGGTTCCGCTTGCACTTGTTGCAGAAGCATTATCGAACAAATCTTCAAAATCACCGGGGGCATCTTCTTGTTGTCTCAGATCAGCTCGAGTCCAATCATCCACACAAGCTGTTGCTTCTAGAGTGCTTGGATGTAATGAAGATCGCCTAGCTTCCAATATATTACCTCCCAAGCTGAAGGCTTGCTCAACCGCAACAGTGGAAATAGGTGCTGCCAAGATCTCTTTAGCAATAATAGATAAAACAGGATATATATTTTGATGCCGGTTCCACCATTCAAGGATTTTAAAATTTTTACTGCATAAACTTTCATTAGAAAACTCAAAATTTGTAGATAAATAATTATCTAATTCAGGATTATTAGTTGTCGTATCCCTAGATTTTTTATTTCGTTGCAATAACCAACGATCCCCTGCGCTAGGTCTTGTTTGAATTACCGGTTCGCTACTACTAGATTGGCCTAATGTTCCTAAGTTATATCTTACAATATAATCATTAAATAAAATAATTAAATCACTTCTTAATTTCGTCATTATGCTCGTAATATCAATGTCATCTAATATTCCTAAATAACCATAGTAAGCTTGTAAACCACCATTCAAACCTTCTAATTTAAATCTAGAATCAAAAACAGCAGCAATAAGATAAAGTAAAGGAATTTCTCTAAAATAATGCAACCATTTTACCTTCATAATAGTAATGGCTTCGAGCAAAACAATATCATTAGGATCTTCACTGTCAACATGCTCATCAAGAGTGCCAACAATATTCAAACTCTCAAGAAGAAATAAATGTGCTGTAGGATAATAAACACCGGTAAAAACTAAAGTAGCATCATTAAATACTCTTAAAATATCTAAAATGTTTTCACAAATATCCCATTGACTAGGATATAGTGTGATATTTTGAACATGTTGAGAAAAAAAACTAGATAATGCATCTTTGTATTGAAATGCTTGACATAAAAGAAAATAAGTAGAATTCCAACGTGTTGGAACATCTCTAGAAAATTTAATCGGTTTAATACCATTTATTTTACAAAACTTGGTCCATTCTCTTCTAACTTGAGAATATGACCAAATACAGTTAAGTGCCATTTTAATTGGATCAAGGAAAGGAGATAATAATTTTAGACCGTCTTGCACACATAAGTTTAGGACATGACATGTACAACGAATATAAGAAAATCGACCCCCTAAATTTGGTTGACATATTTCTTTTAAATCATTGATGGATGCAGTATTTGTAGATGCATTATCAAATCCAATTGTTAAAATTTTTTCTCCTAAACCATATTCATCAAAAATTACCTTCATCATTCTATAAATATTATGTGCAGTATGTTGGTCATCAAAAACTCTAAATGCAATAAGTCGTTTTTGCATGGTAAATGATGCATCAATCCAATGACAAGTCACACCCATGTATGAGTGTGTTTGCCAATGGTCACTCTAAATATCAGAACATATAGAAATACGACCTTTCATCTCTTTAAATATTTCATTTAAAATAATTTTACCATCTTTATATAATTTGAAAATATGACGTTTTGTTGTGTTTCGAGTCATTCTACATGCAGCAGGGTTTAAAGCATTATGCACGTAATTAGTAAAATGAAGTTTTTCACCAAAGCTTAAAGATAGATGTGCCATACAAGTTAATTTCGCAAATTCTTCTCTATTTTTTGCATCAGAATATTTAAATAAATCTACACTACTCGTACCTCTACTAGATGATGCGTACCTGGCCATTTGAGTCTGCGTCGTATCAATGCCAAATTCAACCGGATGATGTTTCTCCATGTGCTTGATCATATTGCCGTATCCACCAGAAAATTTATAGATAACCCTACAATAGTTTCAAATTGCTCGTTGTGAACCATCTTCTAGGCGTTCCAAAGTAAAATGAATTTTGAAAATATCGGAGGACCGAGCCTTAACTTCTCTTCTCCGTGATTGTGCACTAACACTAGGGCCACTCTCTTGGGTTGGCATATTTGACATTATGTTCTCGGATGAGCTTGCCATTTTTTTTTTGAGAAATTAGGAAGAAAAATAAGAAAATTGAATAATTGCGATGCGAATGATAACAAATTAATAACTAAATAAATTGTATTGAAGTAAGATTGAGAATAAGAAAATTATAGAAAATGAGAGAGTTGAGAATTTGGTGTGATGAAATTATGAAAAATGAATCTTATTTATAGAATTTTAGAATTTTTTTGATACCAAAAATGCCCCTAAATATAACCGTTTTATTACCGTTATTAGGGGTACATTAGTAATTTTTATTTTATATAATAAAAATATTTTTTTTTAATTAATTTTTTTTTTTGTTGGCAGGGAGCCGTTTGGCAGGGAGCCAAACGGCTCCCTGCATCCCCCAACGGCTACTAGCCGTTGGGGGAATTAGGCCCCCAACGGCTAGTAGCCGTTGGGGGCCGTAGGGTTCCTGTTGGAACCCTACGGTTCCAACAGGAACCCGACGGTTCCAACCGGAACCGTTCGGTTCCGGTTGGAACCGTCCGAACCGGTGGAACCGTACGGTTCCACCGGTTCGGACCGGTTCGAGTTGGGGTGGAACCCCAACCGAACCGGTGAAATTCCGGTTCGGTTCCGGTTCCGAACCGGAACCGTGGCGGGTCTACTCTGTTTCTGTATTTTGTTTTTCAAGTTGCAGGAATTTGTGATCGAATATTTCTTGGCGCGGCCGCAGCTGATATTTGACAACCAAACGTCAATAAACATGAACTGTTCCATCTATTCTGCTGTTAAACCCTCTGTCGACCGATTCTTTCCATCTTATGCCATCGTCTTATTACGTGAGACGTTTTTTGTTGAGTTCCCCACAGACGGCGCCAACTGTTGACAGCGGATTTTGGTCTCAGGGTAATTTGGGAATATTACTCCCGAGACAGTCCTCCCTCAATAGTGAATTTGTTTGGTTATGTGGGAACCAAAGGCAAATTTAGCAGAAGACAGACAAATGCACCAATCAACAAGGAGATTTAACGTGGTTCAGCGGATCAGGTCCAACCTACGTCCACGGTCACAAACAGAATGATACTTTTATTACTGAGATACGCTTCTCTGATATCTCTTATGTTTACAAGCTTGATCGTAGTGATCCTCTCATTTTTTCTCATGCTATTACACAAACTCTACTCTTCTATTTATAATAGTACAGAAATCAGATTCCTTCTTTTACAAGGGTTCCCAGTTGAATCAATCTCCTTATCTCGCAAGGATTCCTAATCTAAAACTATCTCCACTTCTCTATCCTATTTGGACACTGACTCATCAGTTCTCCCCATGTGAGTAGGAAAATATTGTCATCTTATCCGCAAAAATAGGGTGCCTTATCTTCCTGAGCACGTCTCGCCATATGCTCGGTCTTCTCGAGGTCGGTCATAATGGTCCTTTGAGCTGAGAATGCTACTACTGATCTGATAATGCTCGGTAGTCCGAACCCAAGTGTTCGGTTACTTAGTGTTTGGCTCTTAGTGGTCGGGTCGGCATTAATGATCTTGACCAAGAAGGGAATTACCCATTTTTACCCCTGCCATACTCCTTAAATAACATAGGACCTGAAAACACCATCAACAACACTAACCGTCAAACAATTATACTAACTGTCATACAGATAGTTTTAATGTGTCCTTTATTAGATCATATCTAATTCCCGACTAATGAGAGCATCTCACAAGTCTCTTATTTTATATCATATATAAAACTTTATATCAAATATAACAGAAACTACTCACACTGTTTTCACGGAGAAAATAAGACTTAGGTAAACTTTTTACCTCACAAACATTTCATTATTACATTAATAATGATAATGTCATTAGGATATATAGCACTAGAAAGAAATTTGTACGCTCCCACTGACCCTATTATCATATATATATTCTCCATGTTTTGATAAAATCAGACAATCCGACTGTTATCAAAATTAGAGAACACAGATTTTCGGAAAGCTTATCTGAGTCTATAATAGGCTCTACAAACTAGTTTATCAAACTGTGATCTTAGCAGAATACAAACTCTAGGGCCATTCTAGAATGAACTCTTCAAACAAAGAAACCACAACAGATCTCTCATTCGAAGAAAATATTCAGGAACGCCATTTTGTATTCTTTAGCCAAAATACATAGTTTAATATCAACATTAACCAACAAATCTTTAATTGTTCAATTAGTGCGACTTGAGACAAGTTTCCTCAGAATCTAAAATAGATCACTGAGTAAAACCTTTCTCACTGTCATACTGTAAAGGTCAAACCTTTAATTAGCTCACATTGCTTTTGCTGCGCAGATATTTTGCACATTTTATGAACTATTCATAACGAAAGCTTAATCAAGTTCAAAACTTGATCGTAGTAAGCTATGAACAACCTTAGATCTATGGTTTAAATGTAATTTTCGAAATCGATATCAAATATCGCTCCCACTATAAGTTTTAGGATAATTTTCTTCGATAAGAAAACAACAGAACCAATAAGTATCAAATACTTTGTAATTGATTCTGACATCCTATTGAACTTATACGAAAGGTATCGTAGGGTCATTTCATCTAATTAATTATGTAGTTCCATTACAGTTTATCACTCTCATATTTGACTTCAATAAGTTGAGTCTTTTCTACAATCGTTAACATCTGATGTTACACACCAAGTAATAAAACAATTTTATTACACGGGATTATAGAAAAGATATTCTATCAAATAGAATACAATATTCTATAAAATAGAATAAATGATAAACTTTTACTTGTACATCTGAGGCGTAAGTATTTTCAATTATATAACCATTATAGAAAAGAAAGATTCAAATCTCAAACTTTTCAAGATTCGAATTTTCTACTTATACATATCATATACGTAATTGTAGAAACTATTGGAATATTAATTTAAAAGATGAAATAATGAAACTGGAGCATAACCCCAAGAGTATTTAAACTAATTTGGTAACACTCAATATCAAACGAATCATATCATATAAGATTCAATTTCTCCCACTAACCAATTCCAACACGATGGAATCATAGAATATTAATATTGAGCAAAAATCGCATTCATTAAATAATCTTAGAACTAATTGCCATAAATTCGTATGCTTGATCATATCAAATATCTTTGAACAATTCAAAGACTTATAATGAATTTTAAAGATATAGTTTTCAACACTTCAAATAGAATATCTTTGAACCATTCAAAATATTCTATTCGGGTTTAATCAGAAACATATTGAAAGTTCTCGAACCATTCAAGACGTTCAATAAATATTCTTGTAGAAACACGCAACTAAGTCATGACAACTCATTAACTAAGTTACGAAGTAAAGAAAACTTTCCATGACAATTTACAATTCATTAAACTACATACTTCCAAAGTATTAGTTTAATAAATCCGTGGTCCAATGACGATCATTGGTTAAATGAAATTTAATCACATCCTGAATACAATATTCATAAAATGGATAAGGATATATATGGTGTGATCTTGTATCATACCATCCTTTACCATACGGAATAAGCATCTAATGCTTATGTGATAAAATCTCATAAAGCACTGTTCTAAGTTATTTAGTTAACCGAATATTTTTCTTAATGTTTATCTCTTCATCAATGACACTACTAGTTATATTAAAATATGTAATAATTGTTTATAAAGAACAAGTAACTATCCAATTGTCGCAAGTTCTAATATCAAATATCAAAACAATCATTAAACATTATTTTAAATAACTAGATGAGAGATTCAGTATCCAATATCTACAATTGTCATATTGTGAGAATCTATATTCTCTATACACAACTATACACATCTCATTTCTTTAGCTTTATAATTTACCTTCAATTATTCACAATAATTGTAAATAATTGATTAGCAAACTGTGTCAAACACGTGACTTCTAAAAGTCACTAAAGCCAAGAAACGTCATTATAAGATAAACAAATACCTAATGAGGTTTTCTTAATGTCAGTCAAGAATCTCGAGACATGAACTGATTCGTGTCAATTCTTACTGCACAAGAAACTATTCTTTCTAGACAATATTATCCTAAAATAGATATCTATTTAGATTACCTATCGTGACTTAGAAACTAAGTCACTAACCATCTTGATTTTTATGAAAACCGGAACAATAATTCCTGATGGTTTTGACTAATCTAACAATGTCTAAGTCTGCTAATATTCTAGAAATATGCAACCATAAGAGAAGTCAGAAAACATATTCAAATAATATCCATGCAGTGGATTAGAAGTATATTTCTATCAACAATATAGAATAAAGGAAAACAAAAACAACAGTTTCCATAAAATTATGCACTGCCATAGTTATGGATTTTTAACCCAACAGTGTCTCATACTACTTTACGTAATACCGTAATCCCCAACGGAGAATGGGAATTCAATAATTAAATCGAATTCCATAATGAGAGTAGGGTCCCATGAATATATTTCGACTCACAGCTTTAACACGATCTCGCCTACATATATTCATTAGGTAGACAAATTATTGTCAATAACACTCACTGTTACTCCTGATTTTGGTCCTGACTATTTCTCGTTATGACAACTTAGACACGTTCACAAGGAGGTGTATCAAGGCTTCACTTGCCAATGACAAACTCAAGCTACCGATGTAGTCCTGACAGCTTTGGCACGTTTAGGATTTTCACTTTCACTTGAATTTGTCTAGTATCAAATATACATCAAGTATGGATAAAATTCTATCAACTACACCCTCACTGCTTTGGCATGATCTATGATGCAGCCATATAAAGATACCCATAAACCGTATTGACAAGACGGACCATGAAACATGCATCCAATACATGTTACTTTACAGCCTTGTTTAAGTGGGGATGTTCCTCAAGGAAATATTCTTCTACATCATATGCAAAATTTTAATTTAGATCATTTTCTAAACAATTCAATTCTACCTATATAAAACATAACTTAACTTAACTATTAAATTTTCGTTACGTTTCCCGTTAGCGTAGAATCGAAAAGTCAAGAAACATATAGATTACGTGCATGTACAAACATAAAAATTGGATTATATATCATATATCAAGCATGACTACAAGTAATAGATCAATGATCAGACCTGCTCTGATACCATTTTTGTTGGGGTTTTGGGCGCGGGCGCGGGCGCGGCGGAAGCGCTGTTCGGGCAAAATCGTAATTTTAAAACTTTTTAAATTACCGAATGAATTATTCAATATTCAATATGAATAATTCATTCATATTTCACCTAAATATATTTATTCGATATCAAATAACGACATAAATAGCAAAGAAACATCGCGAAACCTTTTAAGAAAACGTTTTTCCATAAAATGATATAAAACACATTTTTGATCGAATCGACTACCTAATACACATGAGGGCTGCCTAGGTCAGCCCCAATAGTATTAGGGCAGTTCATGGGCTGCCCGAACAACGACAAATTTACTATTTGGGCAGCTGTCACCCGATTGGCTCAAAAGTCACCCGGTAACGCCGTTTTTCACCGTTTTCAACTCCGAAATAATTTCCGAAAATTGTTCTAACACCCAAAACACATCCAATACATTCAAATGACATCATTTTAATCACAATCAACCCAGTTTTTTCAGATCTGATTTTGCAACAAAAATAATCAATTTTTCATGCTTTAATCCAACTTTTTCAATATTAATCTAATTAATCTTAACACCAACCAAAGTCACCGCAAATGAACCACCCAAGAACAATTCTAAGCATTACAAGAGTGGTCATAACACTCTAGAATGACAACATATCATCAAATGATCAAATTGGACAATAACTATAATAATATCATCCAAATCAACTTCACACATGCACCATGCCTTCAATTCCATCCTCCAAATCCAAAACACCCAAATTCACAAGAAAAGAAGAAACCCTAGAGTCTATCTAGAAGATCAAGACCAAGAAAACATGCTTTCAAGCTTAGGGATATTGAGTATTACCTGTAATTCTCCAATTTCTTAAAGTTTTTTTTCTTGATTTTCTTGATTTTCTTTGTTGAATCATCAAACAAATTTGAGAGTATTTTAGGATGAAGTTTTCGGCCTTAGGCTTCCCATGGAAGGAAATGAAAAATTTTTACTTTAAAAAATGCATCAAGACCGACTCAAGGGGGGCATATTGGTCATTTTTAAAATTTAATCCAATCAAATTACATTAAACTTTATGTTAGCAAATCATTTTTGCACACCTAAAGTTTAATTAAAAGATGCCACATGTACCAATAATAATTAAACATATTGCATAATATTTATGTAATATGGATATTATTTAATCATCCAAATATTTAACATTTAAATATCTAAATAATTAATTAATATAATTATTATTATATATGTATTTTTATTTACATTAAATAACAAATACATATATTAATGGCATGTGTCAAAGTCTCATTTGACAATTAATTACTGTCTATCTAATCGAATTATGTATCAAATACAAATACACAATAATTATGATTGACCAAAAATGCCCTTATACATGTGTTTTCGTTTAACCAATTAAACGATTCGAATTAACTCATTTAATCTGATGAAGTATTATGAATAATCTGTATTATTCATAAAGCGTTGCTCAAGTGCTCAACGAGTACACTTCATATTGTGGGACTCTCTATGTTTAGGTTTATCCGTCAAGAAATCCAATTTCGTGTCCATAATTCACCCACTCATGAATTATGACGACCATAGATAATCTCGCTAAAATATGCAAGTCGAGATCATTGCATACGTATAATCCCTCCGTCACAGGCTGTCCTTATTATACCTGGGATATAGATAATAACGTCAAATCTTTTCGGTATAATATAGTCGACTTTCTTACGATCTCTAAATAACACTCGGAACTGATTTCCGAAGTTATACCACAACCATGGATTTACTAGATCGTAAACACGTGTAGGATGCATATGCCATGTACAAAGGACTGACATATTTTATCTTGATACACACATGATATCATGAACATCAGTCCACGCCCAACGAATATGCGGAGGTCTGATCTAAATAGATCGATGACGTGAGTGCCATCAAAGTGTGGAGGATAACTCATATATCCACCGTGGTATCTCAAGTCGAAGGACCACTATGCTCGCTCAACTCGAGAACGATCTCATGTGCATTGCTTGTCCATCGTCTTTTCCGAAAATAAGGTGGCCGAAAGGATTTTTTCTGACTCGGCGCTTAGTCCACCTTCTTGAACTTTGTCGCTCCAGTGGTTCCTGAAAGAAATGAATATAAATCAGGAGGTCTCGTATGATGCTTGACTTTGAATGGTTGTACCATTCTGTCAAGCTTCTGGGAGGTGTCTTTGATGTGTACTCCTCACTGCTGTGATGTTATCTCTGGTGTCACGAGTTTTTCATTATCTCCAACATTTGCTCTTGTTCTTGTTCTGTATCTTGTTCCACCTCATATTCACAGATGTATTGTAACATTTCTGCATTTAGCTATTCATTTGTCATCTATGCAATGCATGCTTCATAAGTGTCAACCTGAGGATGTAAAGATATGTCTATCTGCAAACCTTCATCCTCTGTGGTTAGTATGAATGGTTCAGGTAGCTCTTTTGCTTGTTGCTCCTCACATATGCATTTAGCAACGAGAGAATAATCTAGATCAAATTGAGATTCTACTTGTTCAACCTTTTGAACTGATACCTCTGACTCTTGACACTGTTCAGCCTCTGTCTCGATAAAGGTCTCATCGTGAAATGCTTGGTACTCGAAGGCTTCATCAGTGTCGTCAGAAAATACTCTGTGAGGTCTATAGCTTTGGTTTTCTATTAATTGTCTCATTTAATCTGTCAATCTCTGTATAGTTGCTGCTTGACTATGAAAGATTGCTTACCGTTTCTTGAACATTCAGTCATCCGTTCATCGTGTTTCTTGAGCATGTCCATCAAATGTTCTTCCTCGGATGGTTCTGGTTCTTGATGAAGATCATAGGTTGAAGAAAAAATAAAAGAAATAAATAAAGAAAAATTAAAAATAAAGAAAAGTAGATACAAGTACAATAGATAGCTTCAAAATTAATAGCGCAAGAAAATTAAGACCCCGGCAACGGCGCCAAAAACTTGATCGGGTGAAATCACACACGTAATGCAAGCACACGTATCGCTCAAGTAGTATAAAAATATCGATCCCACGAGGACTTAAATTCTATGTTGTTAATTATTGAAGTTATTTATTTTTCAAGTATCTAACTGAGTTTTGAAGGAATTGGTTGTTGGTTGAAGATGGTTTAACTAAATAAATAAATAAAAATATAAAAAAAGAAAAAAAAATTAATAATAAAGAAAACATCTATGGTTGTTAGTTCGCCCAATATTACTATAATGATGAATTGAATCTCCTATACAAGTGTAATAAATCAGTTGTTAACCTGGAACACGAAGATATGCAAAAGCCTATGTCGATGATTAGATGCAAACACCCAAAGTAACTCAATTAACTATATGTCTATGTTAATTAAGAAACTCTGAATTCATTAAGATCAAGTTCCAATTGTGGCTACCCACGCCCGACAGGTATATGTCTATCCTGAAAGGAAATCTCTAAGATGAGATCGTGAGCTATTGAATCTAAGGCTAAAACCTAAATTCTCTTCGTCATGTTCATTTTAAGTTTACCACATCAATCTTATTGGTGATCAGGAAACAAGAATCATTAAGGTTAAGATTCAATAAACAAGCCAAAACATCACACATTATACAAAGAAAATCAATTATGAAACTTGTGAATATCGTGCTTCATCACTTCCCTAGATTAAAAATAAAATAATGGGGTTATGAGATCCACATTTAATATTTCAAATGTAGAAATCTCACTTTATTATAATATAGAAATTGTCAGTGTTACCCGATTAATTAAGTCAAACCAGTCATAAAGCCGATGTTATTATTTGTCCATAAACCAGCCATATAGGCGGTAATCATCTGTCACCTAAAGACAGATCATATAGGCGGTGTCACATTATGTCAAATAAATAAAACCAGCCATATAGGCGGTATCAACATTAATCCATATTATTAAATTATAATTTTCATTTTATAAAATAAGTGAGATTAATCTACCTTATCATATTAAAGGTTTCACCCTTCTCCCAACAGAAATTAATTACTAAACATAAAAGAAAATAAAAATACACAAACTATTATTACTAAAAATAAAAATACATAATTAAAATACAAAAATAAACAAACAAGATACAATCATCAAGTTCCTTAAGAGAAACTTGATGGAAAATATGAAATTTACAAATAAAATCAAGCTCTATTTGCAGGTAAAATTTTACCTCCACTAATTTCTCCACAAATTTCTCCACCAAACATGGCACCAAACACTCTACCAAACATGCAGGGTGGAAGTTTGACAATTATAAATTGTCATTTTCCATTTTTTTTATTTTTGATAATGACTTTAAAATTACACATAACATACTTGGGATTTTTCATCACTTTCAGTCTTGAAAACATCAGAATTCGAATTTATTATGAACATCAAAGTTGTAGATCTTAAAGTGTTCTTTCATTTAGAACCTGAATCACCTAAATCCGATATCGGAGTAAAAAGTTATGGCCAAATTGATCAAAGTTAAAATTTCCGAAATTGTACTTCGTTAGAACGCCATTTCAAGTTTCCAACCTCCAAAATCCAAATACCAAGTCCAGTTTTTGCTCTATTTATTCCACATTTCGTCCTGATTGATTCCATTGAGTCCCGATTTTATTTTATTTGCAAAATAAACTAAAACACATCAAAACGTTCATAAAACTCGAGAAACTCACAAAATATTAAGTTAAAGGGACGGTAAATATTAATATATTTTCTGCTCATCAATATAGTAGTGTTTTTTTCAACTTTCTGGTTAATAATTTTTTCCTTCCTTGCTCTTTGTGCAACGGCTTTAGTTAGGATCTTTGTTTACCAATTCTTCTACTTCAATTCTCTTCTAATAAATAAAGTTCATTTCTCATTTTCAATTAAAACAAAATAGTAATTTAATTTCTCATACACCACAAGTTAGATAAGGGGCACATCCATAGTACACAAGGGTATCAAATATTACTGGGTACAAACATGTTACGTTGACAATTGAACATGCAACTTAAATCATTAAATATACAAACTCTACCAATAAACATGAAGGTAGTTAAAAAAAATTCATGTTTATTGGTAGAGTTTGCATATTTAATGGTTTAATTTGTATGATCAAATATTAAAGGGTATTTATTAGATAAACATTTGACAATTTAGATACTATTTCTGTGTATATCAAAAGAATCAACTTCTGGATGAAGATTCTAATTCAACAACATCCTTAGAGACAAAACAATTTCAGTAAATTGGGTTTATTAAAATTCTTTTCTAGCTATGGTAGCTAGCTTGTTCTCTAAGAAGATAAAGTTTCATACATTAGTAGCTTAATTTAAGGAAAGATTCTATTATATAATTTCGATATCATGTCATTTAGGCTATAATTTAATATTATCATTTTATACGTGTTAACATAGTAAAAATATAAATTAAATAAATGATACTTATTTAATATAACTCTACATGATTGATTAATAATATCATAACACTCATACAACAATGATATCGAAGAATTATTCAAATTTAAAAACTAATTATACAATTGATTCTAATCCCATCAAGATTCATTGTTACAAGTCATTGCAGTTGTACTATTACTACTTTCTCCGATTTGAGACGGCCGACCGCCGTGATCTCCGGAGGATCCTCCGGCTGAACTCTTTAAGGAGCTTGTTCTATGTGCATCAACTATTTGAACTCTTTAGTTTTTTAAGAATCTAGTATTTATTTGCTTATATGTAGTTAATGTTACCACAAGCTTGGAAATTCTTGCGCAAAATTTGTAATATTTCAACACAAAAATGAAATCTCACGTAAGCACTAACAAAGAGTTGGAAACTTAAACATGAAAATTCGATACAAAACTTGAAATATGTAACTTAATTTTTTTGTGAAAATTTGATACAAAACTTGAAACATGTTACCACTTTGTGAGTGTGTTAAGTGTTGTGATATTTTTATATCGTACCGCAAATGTACGGTGTCAAGTTTTAGTATAAATCAGTGAAAGAGTGTCGAACCCACAGGGATTGCGTTAACTCGCATTAAGTACTACAATTGATAATCCTAACTTTATTTAGATGATAATTAATAAAGATTTAATTAAATAAATAAATATAAAAATAATAAAATAGGAGGAACTAATACGATAGAGATTCTGGATCCTGATTTCACCAAGCTGTCGCCTATGTATTTGTTATGCCAGTTAATCTTTGTTCAGTTATATTATTTATAAGTCAAGACTCCTAAAATATCCACTCCCTCTCTCGAGTGCCGAGTGAAAATATCATCAACTATAGACTTCGATATCTCTATAAAAATCCAATAGTTAACAAATCATTACACTTTGTGATTCTATGTTAACGACTTCAAATGACTACAGATTCTCTCGAACTCTATAAAATCCTAGGCTATATTCTCTAGATCTATTCAAAATCCCCTATCTCGAGTGATAGATTCTAAACATTCATCATCTTCAATTGTGGCCAACAATCAAGAAGCATTAAACTCAAAAGAATATAAATAAATTAATAAAATTTCATAACAAAATTGATAAACAAAATACAAGGTTCAAGCATCAATTACACCATTCTCCGGAATTAAGGAGTTAATTCATGACAAAAGATAAAAACAATAATAAACAAGTCATGAATCTAATGGAAATCATTAGAGTTCTAAAAAAGAAATAAAAAGATAAAATCCGAATTGAATCTCTTCCTCTTCGGATGTCACTGCCTTTGTCTCCTCTTGTTGCTCTTCAATCCTCTCCTTGGATCTCTAAAAATATTTGTTTCTGTGTTTTGTGCTCTGTATTATCCTCTCCCTTGAGTATTGGATGAATTGTTATATCTATAGTGCAGGCAGTGAGTCATTGGGTATCATTAGTGATTTTAAAAACCCTAAAAAATAATTCCTGGAATACGTCCCGCAGTGTCGTGGCTTATTAAATTGAGTGGCGCCACGGCGCCATAGTCTCTGGAAAATGTATGGGCGTGGATTTTGAAGAGGCGTCATGGCGCCTTTTGTTTCTTTTGTAAGTGGAGCCATGACGCCACTTAAATGAATGTGTTGTGGCGCCATGGCGCCACTTACTTGGTATTGATGGGCGCCATGGCGCCCATCCCTCTGGAAATTATATGGGATGGTGGCGTCATGGCGCTTGTACACTTGGTGTGCGGCTCCTTTGATATATTTGTTCCTGCGTTGTGTCCTATGCTCTCGTATGGTTCCCAAAATACGTGTAATTTTCCCAGGATCCATGTATTAATGTTCCTACAAATAAAAATAGAAAATAAACTATAATTGACATTTAAATATCTCGAAATATACAAAACAGTAAGTTAAAAATACCGCAATAAGTGGGTATAAACCACACTTATCAAATACCCCCAAACTTAAGGTTTTGCTAATCCCGAGCAAAAGATAAAATAAAAACTAAATTCAAATAAATAATTAAAAATAACTAAATTAACTAAGCTACTTTCGTAGGGATCACGATTGTATTTAGCGTATGCAACAAGCCTTTAAACCCCTAGGCGACCCTAATGGACGAGTTATAGTCTCGTGAGGGCTTACAATGACGATACCCACAAACGTCATTTACACACAATCATGCAAAAAATATAGAAAATAACAAAAGATAGTCTCGATAGTTGCACATAAAATTATCCTTAAGGAAAGCTTATAGATGAAACTCTTGCTGGTTAGAATTTGGTTGCGCGGGCATTGTGTGTCTCGTGCTACCTGCATAAATAACATGCAAATTAATAAATAGCACACAATAAAATAAAAATTAAAAATAAGGAAAATAAATAAATGCAATTAAATGTAAGGTTTGCCTCCCCGCTAGCGCTAAGTTTAACGTCTTCAGCCAGACGCAACCACCCAAATGGTGGTCATGGTAGCTTCTTCTTTTGTATCCACTGTCGACTTTGACATGAAAAAGATAGTTTGGTAACTGTGGCAGTTTTATCCAAATACCCCTACTGCTGCTTGGTTATGGAGGATGCAATCTGCCCAATTTGTGTTTCTAAGGACTTCATTGTGGCCTCCATATTTTCCATGTGTGTCTCAATATTATTCAGCCTTGACTCATTCTTCTCAAATCTCGCTGAAGTGTTAGCAACGAATGTGCTCACGAAATCTTCTAAGGAAGATTTCTGCTCAGCTCTTTGAAAGTCAAAACCAGAAGAATACTACAAGATATTCTCTGTGTTAGAATATGACAGGTTTGGATGATAACGGTTAGGCACAAGATTTCCTCTAAAACTGTTGAAATTCCGATTGTTCACATATTGGACTTGCTCAAAGTTCAGATTTCCTTCCAATAACTGCATGTTTGTAGATGTCACTGATTCAATAGATGGTACTCGTGGATTTGTCAGGGCTGCTACTTTAGTGGCTAAGATGGAAATCTGAGCTGTAAGTGCCACAAGAGGGTCTACTTCATATATTCCGGCCACTTTGGTCACCGTAGCGCGTTCACTTGGCCATTGATAGTGGTTAATGGCCATTTCTTCTAATAGATTGTAGGCATCCTCAGCTGATTTCTTAAATAGAGCTCCCTCAGCTGCTGCATCAACCACAGTTCTATTCGAACCATTCAGCCCATTATAGAATAACTGAATCTGGACCCAATCTGCATAATCATGTTGTGGGCATCTTCGTAGTAGATCCTTAAAACGCTCTCATGCCTCATATAGAGTTTCAGTCTCCAACTGCTTAAATATACTGATCTCTGCCCTCAGTTGAGCTGATTTAGCTGGTGGAAAAAACCTCTCAAGAAATTTCCTGGCCATATCCTGCCATGTCATGATACTCCCCGTCTGTATTGATTGAAGCCAATCCCACGCTTTATCCCGTAAAGAGAATGAGAATAAACGTAGCCTGATAGCCTCTTTACTCACGCCATTTATCTTTATAGTATCTGAGATCTCCAGGAACATCCTTAAGTGCAAGTTGGGATCTTCTATAACTGAACCCCCAAACTGATTCCTTTGTACCATGTTTATCAATGTAGGTTTTAACTCAAAATTGTTGGCGTTGATTGGTTGATGGGCAATCCCAGAATAGATATCATCAATGACCGGTTTGAAGTGATCTCTGATTGCCACCTGGCGTGGGTTGTTCTCTATGTTTTCAGCTGTCATTGCTTCTTTTTCAATTTTTCTTTCTTTTCTTAGTCTCCTCGCAGTTCTTTCTATTTCAGGATCAAACAGGAGCGAGTCGAGACTTGTGAATTTTTCGCATTCACTGAAGCACCAAAAGAAAAAAAATCAATAAACAAAAAAAATAAAAAATAAAGATCTAAATCTAAATTAAAGCTAAGATTACTTGGTAGCAGTATTAATGTGAATTAAACAAACAATCCCCGGCAACGGCGCCAAAAACTCGTTGTGATATTTTTATATCGTACCGCAAGTGTACGGTGTCAAGTTTTAGTATAAATCAGTGAAAGAGTGTCAAACCCACAGGGATTGCGTTAACTCGCATTAAGTACTACAATTGATAATCCTAACTTTATTTAGATGATAATTAATAAAGATTTAATTAAATAAATAAATATAAAAATAATAAAATAGGAGGAACTAATACGATAGAGATTCTGGATCCTGATTTCACCAAGCTGTCGCCTATGTATTTGTTATGCCAGTTAATCTTTGTTCAGTTATATTATTTATAAGTCAAGACTCCTAAAATATCCACTCCCTCTCTCGAGTGCCGAGTGAAAATATCATCAACTATAGACTTCGATATCTCTATAAAAATCCAATAGTTAACAAATCATTACGCTTTGTGATTCTATGTTAACGGCTTCAAATGACTACAGATTCTCTCGAACTCTATAAAATCATAGGCTATATTCTCTAGATCTATTCAAAATCCTCTCTCTCGAGTGATAGATTCTAAATATTCATCATCTTCAATTGTGGCCAACAATCAAGAAGCATTAAACTGAAAAGAATATAAATAAATTAATAAAATTTCATAACAAAATTGATAAACAAAATACAAGGTTCAAGCATCAATTACACCATTCTCCGGAATTAAGGAGTTAATTCATGACAAAAGATAAAAACAATAATAAACAAGTCATGAATCTAATGGAAATCATTAGAGTTCTGAAAAAGAAATAAAAAGATAAAACCCGAATTGAATCTCTTCATCTTCGGATGTCACTGCCTTTGTCTCCTCTTGTTGCTCTTCAATCCTCTCCTTGGATCTCTAAAAATATTTGTTTCTGTGTTTTGTGCTCTGTATTATCCTCTCCCTTGAGTATTGGACGAATTGTTATATCTATAGTGCAGGCAGTGAGTCATTGGGTATCATTAGTGATTTTAAAAACCCTAAAAAATAATTCCTGGAATACGTCCCGCAGTGTCGTGGCTTATTAAATTGAGTGGCGCCACGGCGCCATAGTCTCTGGAAAATGTATGGGCGTGGATTTTGAAGAGGCGTCATGGCGCCTTTTGTTTCTTTTGTAAGTGGAGCCATGACGCCACTTAAATGAATGTGTTGTGGCGCCATGGCGCCACTTACTTGGTATTGATGGGCGCCATGGCGCCCATCCCTCTGGAAATTATATGGGATGGTGGCGTCATGGCGCTTGTACACTTGGTGTGCGGCTCCTTTGATATATTTGTTCCTGCGTTGTGTCCTATGCTCTCGTATGGTTCCCAAAATACGTGTAATTTTCCCAAGATCCATGTATTAATGTTCCTACAAATAAAAATAGAAAATAAACTATAATTGACATTTAAATATCTCGAAATATACAAAACAGTAAGTTAAAAATACCGCAATAAGTGGGTATAAACCACACTTATCAAATACCCCCAAACTTAAGGTTTTGCTAGTCCCGAGCAAAAGATAAAATAAAAACTAAATTCAAATAAATAATTAAAAATAACTAAATTAACTAAGCCACTTTCGTAGGGATCACGATTGCATTTAGCGTATGCAACAAGCCTTTAAACCCCTAGGCGACCCTAATGGACGAGTTATAGTCTCGTGAGGGCTTACAATGACGATACCCACAAACGTCATTTACACACAATCATGCAAAAAATATAGAAAATAACAAAAGATAGTCTCGATAGTTGCACATAAAATTATCCTTAAGGAAAGCTTATAGATGAAACTCTTGCTGGTTAGAATTTGGTTGCGCGGGCGTTGTGTGTCTCATGCTACCTGCATAAATAACATGCAAATTAATAAATAGCACACAATAAAATAAAAATTAAAAATAAGGAAAATAAATAAATGCAATTAAATGTAAGGGTTGCCTCCCCGCTAGCGCTAAGTTTAACGTCTTCAGCCAGACGCAACCACCCAAATGGTGGTCATGGTAGCTTCTTCTTTTGTATCCACTGTCGACTTTGACATGAAAAAGATAGTTTGGTAACTGTGGAAGTTTTATCCAAATACCCCTACTGCTGCTTGGTTATGGAGGATGCAATCTGCCCAATTTGTGTTTCTAAGGACTTCATTGTGGCCTCCATATTTTCCATGTGTGTCTCAATATTATTCAGCCTTGACTCATTCTTCTCAAATCTCGCTGAAGTGTTAGCAACGAATGTGCTCACGAAATCTTCTAAGGAAGATTTCTGCTCAGCTCTTTGAAAGTCAAAACCAGAAGAATACTGCAAGATATTCTCTGTGTTAGAATATGACAGGTTTGGATGATAACGGTTAGGCACAAGATTTCCTCTAAAACTGTTGAAATTCCGATTGTTCACATATTGGACTTGCTCAAAGTTCAGATTTCCTTCCAATAACTGCATGTTTGTAGCTGTCGCTGATTCAATAGATGGTACTCGTGGATTTGTCAGGGCTGCTACTTTAGTGGCTAAGATGGAAATCTGAGCTGTAAGTGCCACAAGAGGGTCTACTTCATATATTCCGGCCACTTTGGTCACCGTAGCGCGTTCACTTGGCCATTGATAGTGGTTAATGGCCATTTCTTCTAATAGATTGTAGGCATCCTCAGCTGATTTCTTAAATAGAGCTCCCTCAGCTTCTGCATCAACCACAGTTCTATTCGAACCATTCAGCCCATTATAGAATAACTGAATCTGGACCCAATCTGCATAATCATGTTGTGGGCATCTTCGTAGTAGATCCTTAAAGCGCTCCCATGCCTCATATAGAGTTTCAGTCTCCAACTGCTTAAATATACTGATCTCTGCCCTCAGTTGAGCTGATTTAGCTGGTGGAAAAAACCTCTCAAGAAATTTCCTGGCCATATCCTGCCATGTCATGATACTCCCCGTCTGTATTGATTGAAGCCAATCCCACGCTTTATCCCGTAAAGAGAATGAGAATAAACGTAGCCTGATAGCCTCTTTACTCACGCCATTTATCTTTATAGTATCTGAGATCTCCAGGAACATCCTTAAGTGCAAGTTGGGATCTTCTACAGCTGAACCCCCAAACTGATTCCTTTGTACCATGTTGATCAATGCAGGTTTTAACTCAAAATTGTTGGCGTTGATTGGTTGATGGGCAATCCCAGAATAGATATCATCAATGACCGGTTTGAAGTGATCTCTGATTGCCACCTGGCGTGGGTTGTTCTCTATGTTTTTAGCTGTCATTGCTTCTTTTTCAATTTTTCTTTCTTTTCTTAGTCTCCTCGCAGTTCTTTCTATTTCAGGATCAAAAAGGAGCGAGTCGAGACTTGTGAATTTTTCGCATTCACTGAAGCACCAAAAGAAAAAAAATCAATAAACAAAAAAAATAAAAAATAAAGATCTAAATCTAAATTAAAGCTAAGATTACTTGGTAGCAGTATTAATATGAATTAAACAAACAATCCCCGGCAACGGCGCCAAAAACTCGTTGTGATATTTTTATATCGTACCGCAAGTGTACGGTGTCAAGTTTTAGTATAAATCAGTGAAAGAGTGTCAAACCCACAGGGATTGCGTTAACTCGCATTAAGTACTACAATTGATAATCCTAACTTTATTTAGATGATAATTAATAAAGATTTAATTAAATAAATAAATATAAAAATAATAAAATATGAGGAACTAATACGATAGAGATTCTGGATCCTGATTTCACCAAGCTGTCGCCTATGTATTTGTTATGCCAGTTAATCTTTGTTCAGTTATATTATTTATAAGTCAAGACTCCTAAAATATCCACTCCCTCTCTCGAGTGCCGAGTGAAAATATCATCAACTATAGACTTCGATATCTCTATAAAAATCCAATAGTTAACAAATCATTACGCTTTGTGATTCTATGTTAACGACTTCAAATGACTACAGATTCTCTCGAACTCTATAAAATCATAGGCTATGTTCTCTAGATCTATTCAAAATCCCCTCTCTCGAGTGATAGATTCTAAACATTCATCATCTTCAATTGTGGCCAACAATCAAGAAGCACTAAACTCAAAAGAATATAAATAAATTAATAAAACTTCATAACAAAATTGATAAATAAAATACAAGGTTCAAGCATCGATTACATCATTCTCTAGAATTAGGGATTTATATCATGACACAAGATAAAAACAATAATAAACAAGTCATGAATCTAATGGAAATCATTAGAGTTCTAAGAAAGAAATAAGAATATAAAACCCGAATTGAATCTCTTCCTTTTCGGATGTCACACCCTTTGTCTCCTATTGTTGCTCTTCAATCGTCTCATTGGATCTCTAAAAATATTTGTTTCTGTGTTTTGTGCTCTGTATTAGCCTCTCCCTTGAGTATTGGACGAATTGTTATATTTATAGTGCAGACAGAGAGTCATTGGGTAACATTAGGGATTTTAAAAACCCTAAAAAATAATTCCTGGAATACGTCCCGCAGTGCCGTGGCTTATTAAATTGAGTGGCGCCACGGCGCCATAGTCTCTGGAGAAGCTATTGGCATGGAATTTGAAGAGGCGTCATGGCGCCTTTTGTTTCTTTAGTAAGTGGAGCCATGACGCCACTTAAATGAATGTGTTGTGGCGCCATGGCGCCACTTACTTGGTATTGATGGGCGCCATGGCGCCATCCCTCTGGAAATTGTATGGGATGGTGGCGCCATGGCGCCTGTTCACTTGGTGCGCGGCTCCTTTGATATATTTGTTCTTGCGTTGTGTCCTATGCTCCCGTATGGTCCCCAAAATACGTGTAATTTTCCCAGGATCCATGTATTAATGTTCCTACAAATAAAAATAGAAAATAAACTATAATTGACATTTAAATATCTCGAAATATACAAAATAATAAGTTAAAAATACCGCAATAAGTGGGTATAAACCACACTTATCATTAAGTTTTTGACGTCGTTGCCGGGGAATGAAATTTAATAGATAGAATCGTAATTTAATATTTTTGCATATCTTTTCACCTTTGTATTGTTTTGTGTGTTTTTTTTTTAAAATTTATATTTTTTTGGTTGTTTTGTGTATTTTATAAAAAAAAATTACTAAATCACAGTCTTGGGAATCTGACTTTAAAAAATTTTATTTGTCAATTTATAAGAAAATTATATGGGAAGAATATCTTTGACCCATAAAAGACGTTTAAGCTGTTACTGGACGTAAAACCGGATGAATATGTGAACCACAATCACAACTGTCAGTACACATAAATTCATTTTTGTTGTTTTGATTTCTTTTTACTGTTTTAATCTATAATTTTTCTTTTACCTTTAATAATAATGTTGTAAATTCAATTATTATTTACACACTAACCACATGATGTCTTCTAAACTCTACTTCTTCTTATTCAGATATTAGGGATAATGTTTCAATTTAGATGAAGGGTATGGTAGTTGACTAAATTTTTTTCTTTAAAAAAAAATATTTTTATTTTTGTTTTGTGAGTAAATATATATATATTTTTATCAAGTTATTTTTGTTCATTTCCTTTTGAATTATTTAAATTTGTGAATTCTCCATAATATTGATTAAATTTGATCTCCATATGACCATTTGACAGGTATTATCAACATATACAGTAACATATGATCATGAATTTTAAGTGAAAATTTTATAATATTCAGTTCTATTGTTTGTTGGAGGCAGTACCTAAAGGCAACCTCAGTAAGCAGTGATTGTTCATGTAAAAACGATAGAGCTTAAGTTGGTTAAAAATAATAATACTAATAAAAATAATCAAGCGTTTACTTAGTAACCGGACATCTTACCTCAGCAAATATTGATTGTTCACGTAAAACGATAGAGCTTGCGTTTAAAATAAAAAAGAAAAAAAGTGTGAATAAGTTCGATTCCATAACCTTAACCTCTCTAACTCGAGCAATTAAGTCTGTATGAGTGTTTTAACACTTAGTTCCATAAGGCCAAGTGGCCAACTGATCTGAGAGTCACTGGCTCAAAGCTCATTAAATGGGTTATGGAGAAAGCTTTAAGAAATCAGACACTTTTTCTTTTTGACATATGAGATCCGAGCAATTAAGTCCGTAGGGGTGTCTTAACACATAGTGCTCACTACAAGAAAATAGTCAAATAGCCACGGAAAAATCTGTAGCTAGTCATTCGCTAATGATTAATTAGCGACTGAAAAATTTCATCCCTATTTTGTTGGTCGGAAAAAAAAATGACGGAATTTTATTCCGTCGCTAAATAGCGATGGAAAATTTGGTAGTTAATTAGCGACGGAAATTCCGAAGTTATTTAGATAGAGAATAAATTTCCATACCTAAATAGCGACGGAATTTCTGTAGCTATTTATTTTAAAAAAAATTAAAAAGACATAAATTTAAAAATTTAGAGAGGCGGAAAATTTAAAAATTTAAAGATGTGTGAAACTTTTAAAATTTATAAAAAAATGGAAACTTTTAAATTTGAGAAAGAGAAATGTTTTGAAATTTTAGAGAGACAATAAATTTTATAATTATAGAGAAAGAAAATTTTTAAATTTTAGAAAGAGAAATGTTTTGAAATTTTAGAGAGACAAGAAATTTTATAATTATAGAGATGTGATAAAATTTTAATTATAGAGAAAGAAAAATTTTAGAGTTTAGATAGGGGAAAATTTTAAAATTTTTGTATGATGGAAAATTTTAAATAAGTTATTTTTTTTAATTGTTGTATGTACATCTTCAATTCCACAAGACATTGTAATGTCCACCGCAAGTTTCGACATACCACCAACCATTTGCGCCACCTTAAAACAAAAAAAAATATTAATGTTTATTTCTCATGAAAATTTAAAAGAGGAGATAAGAAAAATGAGAAATTGATAATAGGAGTTGAGGCATGAAATTTTTTAGTGGTATATGAAATTGAGTATGAAAGTTTTTGATGGTGTATTGGAGTTGAGAGTTAAAAATATTGTGGTGTATATATAGAGGAAGAAAATAAGAGAAGCATGAAGATTTATAAAATTTTGAGATATTTGAAATTTTCGTAAGGCGGGAAATTTTTGAAATTTGATGAAATTCAGCGATGGAACATCAATTCCGTTTCTATTTATAAAATCTTAGAGGGACTGAAAATTTTAAAAATTAGCGACGGAATATTGATTCTGTTTCTATTTAGCGACGGAAAATCCGTCTCTATTTTTTTTTAAAAAAAATGGCGTCGAAGGAATACAATTTTGGGATTGGAAATTTTAAAAATCAGCGACAGAATATTGATTCCGTTCTATTTCGTGACGGAAATTTCGTCTTTATTTTTTTTTTTAAAAAAAATGGCGCCGAAGGAATAAAATTTTTGGGGATTGAAAATTTTAAAAATTAGCGACGGAAAAATTTCGTTTCTAATTAACTATAGTTTTACAAAACTATTAATTTAAATAAAAATTTAAAATTAGCAATGAAATAGAGATACCTTTTCTATTTAGCGACGAAAAATTTGTCTCCATTTTTTTAAAAAAATTAGGTGGCGTCGAAGGAATAAAATTTTGGGATTGGAAATTATAAAAATTAACGACGGAAAATTCGTCTCTAATTTTTTTTTAAAAAAAAATGGCGCCAAATGGAAACTATTTTGGGGGTTTGAAAATTTTAAAAATCAGCGACGAAAAAATTATGTTTCTTATTGACTATAGTTTTACAAAATTATAAATTAAAATAAAAATTTAAAATTAGAGATGGAATAAAGATTCTGTTTCTATTTAGCGACGAAAAAATTCAGTTTCTAATTAACAATAGTTTGCAAAATTAGAAATTTAAATAAAAATTTAAAATTGACAACGGAATAGAGATTTCATTTCTATTTAGCAACGGAATATTTACTACGTCTCTATTTAGCGGCGGATTAGCGACGAAATTTTTTTTATTTCTAATTTAAATTAGCAACGGAATAATAATATGTCGCTAAGTAGCAGAAATTATATTTCCATCACTAATTAATGATAGATTTCCTTATTCGTTTCTAATTAGCGATGAAAGTTGAGACGGGCCAAATTTTCGTCTCTAAGTCCGTCGTTATTCCGTTGCTAAATTCGCGCCATTTTTAGGGATGAAATTTTTTCTTTCATTAAATTTCGTTGCTAATTTAATTATCTGTTTCAATTCCGTCTCTATTCCATCGTTAAAGTTTAAAACAGAATATTCCGTTGTAAAATTCTGTCGCCAAAACTGTAATTTCTTGTGGTGACCCTAAAGCCAACAGGTTTGAGAGTCACTGGCCCAAAGCTCGTTATAAAGATTGATGATGTATTATTAAAAAAAAAACTATATTTTTATTTATAAATAATTTGTCATTGCAAAAAATGTGTGAATTCTAATATAACTTTCGAACAAAAATATTACTCTTTTTCAACAAGAACTATGAATATGTGGGAAAAATATATGGATTGATATTTTGTCTTATATGAGTGTGGAAAAATGGTAAAAAGTATAGGGAGATTTATTTATTTGATAATTTAGAAAGAAATAAAATAGTTACTAACTTAGATAAAAATATTTTCTTTTAAGTTTTCACTTAAATTACTATAGACTGGTAATAAGGTGGTTGAGAGTGTGATGAACATTACAAAGTGTACATTTAATAAAAGAGAAATTAATCATTTTACACTTGTAATTTCATTAATCCACTTAATTTAACACATTTGTGAAATAATAATTATGTTTAATATATTTTTATTGTGATTTTTATTTTTGTATAGGACTGTCATGGAAGCTCAACATGAAAAATAGATATGAGATCTAAATTTCTAAACATAGGAAACCCAAAAAGAGTGTGACATCTCTATTCAAATCGGACTTGGAAAATACTAACCGTGTTTATATTGATAACAAAATGAGTTTATAATGCATTTAACTACACATGTATTTTAAATAAATATATAAATCAAAATAAAATAAGTTACGATTCTTAAATCTTTGGCCAAAGTCGATCACCTAGGGTGGATCGCATCAGTTATGAAGAATCGTGGATATGTCGACATGAGATGTGCATCTCGGAAACTTGACGGTATATTCTATGTTTCCTAAGCACAACTCGGATAGCTTACGACGAGGGATTGTTAAACATATGTGATGACTCGCAAATTTGGAGGTGGCCGAATTACGTACATATTAGCTAGGCTATATGACGAACGTGTCTGAACTTAGAGAGTCTCAATATGAAGTGTACTCGTTGAGCACTTGGGTAGCCGATTAATTTTGATAAAAGATAATATTCAATATTATAATTATCAACTAATATAATCAAGTGTTATTGGATAACATTGATTATTTACTTTGACCTAATTGGATTAATTCAATAATTACACAAAGGCTTAATTGTAAAATCATAATTATCTCTAACATTTGAGGATATTATGGTAATTGTAAGTATGTAATAATATGTGTTTTTGGATAGATTTAATTGGATTAAATCAAAGTGGCAAACATTGAACTAATCAATTTACTAATCCTTGGCTTGATTTAATTGGATTAAATTAAAGTGGGAGATAATGGAGATTAGTCACACCTAATTATACATATTTGGACAAATTAGATTAAGCCCACTTAAAAGTTGATTACAACTTTATTAATTAAAAATTACATAAGTTTTGCTATAAATAACAAGCTTTATGAAGGTTTTAATTACAAGTAAAAATATAAGCAAATTCTTAGAGAAATTAGCCTAAGTTAGAGAAGTATTTAGAGAAGCTTGTAAGGTCTCTAAAACATTTCATCTAGGAGAAATCAAGATTGGATCTTGAAGTGAAGCTTGGAAACATTGGAAATAAGATTGGATCTTGGGGTCAAGCTTGCACACCTTGGAGGCTCTCCAACAATTTCAACAAAGGAGAAAGAGATTGGATCTTGCATCAAACTTACTAGGTAATGTTTGATCTTCTCCTAAGCTATGTTTATTTGTGTATTAGATGCATGGGTACATAGCTTAATGTTGAATAAGGCTAATCAATTGTGTTGGGATACTTTAGAAGTATAAACACAACATGTTTGTAATTAGGTCAAAGATGTTCATGTTGGACATGGAACAAATAATTAGGGTTTTGAACTCTAGATTAAAGCTTAGAGCTATGACTACCATTCTAGAATCACTTGACCACCTTTGGGTGACCTAGAATTGTTCACGAGACATTTCTTATTGGGATTCTAATTTGGTTTGTGTATTGGATCAAAATTTACGCAAGTGCGTTTTTAGAATAAATTTATGTTTTTGTAAAAATATTTGATATTTTGAAAAACTTGATTTTTATTCTATAACATGTGTTTATGTTGGTTTTGAAATTAAAAATTAATTTTGGGTGTTTTTGAAGTGTTTAAGGAAGACCAGAAGTAATTAGGGTAAAATACCCCAATTGCTTCAGATCACTGGAAAGTGAGCTGAAGCATATAAAAGAAAATAAAAAAAAAGGTTCAGCAGTGCACGCTATAGTGCCCCCGCGCACTATACTATAGCGCATAGTGCACGCGCGCACTGTAGCGCGAGAATACGCGCACTGCTCACGGGAATTTTGTTTTGCTTCGTTTTTGAGTTTCCGGACTCCGATTCAGCCCCAGTTTTTTCCTATACACTCGTAATGGAATATAATATTTCATTAAATAATTTAAAATTACACCCATACTTGATATCCATGGGTTAGACCCATTTCCGCTGCCCGGGTACCGATCCAACCCTAGGGGTTCCAGCACTGCTCTAACAGAATGGTATCGGAGCAAAGGCTTAACCACACAACACATATTTTTGAATCTATGTCATATTAATTTTAATTTAATTATGCATAAGATATATTGGATATGTATTGCATGTTTTAAATTAAAACTTTGACATAATTAAGTTAATGACTTGATTGTCATAAATCTCCTGTGATTAGGTGATTACTTTAATTTAGTAATAGTATTAATAATGTTGGAGCATTATTGGATGGTTCGTCTTGTCAATACGAAGATGAATGAGTTCTTACTACTTATATCTAATATCGCATTAGTGTGAGGGTATAAGTGCTTAGAACTTAGGTCGCTCCGGTAAAATATTAGATGTAGCGTGATGAGTTAACATAGTCGCCCAATATCGTCATTAGTGTGAGGGTGTACATACAAAGCTCATTAGTGCACATTGACAATTATACACTTAGAACACGTCTTAATCCAATATCGTTATTAGTGTGAGGATAATAAACGGTTCAGGACCAAACTAGGAGTCACATGAAGTGATTGACCTTGGAGGTCTACCTAATGAGTTTATAAAGGCCAATATCGTCATTAGTGTGAGGCTGGAGTAAATGTCATGGGATCCACTTCCCGCTTTGAAATTTTGATAGTCAAATTTTTATTTTTCCATTAAGGGAGATTACAGAATTACGTAAAGTAGTGGGAGGGCACTAATAGATTTAAAATTCCTTAATCAATTAGTGTTATCACTTTTGAAATGAAAATTGTTATGCTACTACTCAAAAATATTATCTTGTAGATAGTTGCCACTAATCCATTGATGAAAATTTTGGATTCCTATAAGCTAAAAGAAGCCGAGAATTATTTTGAATGGGAAATGAACATGCGCCTTGTCTTGGAGTATGAAAAGTTGACTTATGTCACTATCAATCCACTGCCTGTTGATATCGATTCTGATTCCACTCCAGAAGAGCAAGAAACTTTTGATAAATGGAAGGATGATAACTTGAAGGTGAAATCCTACATCTTGGGATCGATGGTTCCAGATTTGCTGAGACAGTATATTGAAGTACCAGATGCTTGGAGCTTCATGCGAACACTCAAGGAGTTGTTCGAGGCAAATCAAGAGATGTAACTTTATCGAAGGTCTAAGGAATTGTTTTGTGCTGAACTCAATGAGGGAGAAGTTGTCAACACTCATGTTTTGAACATGATCGACCAGATTCGATATCTGGAATGACATGGCATTGTGTTTGATGAACGGTTGGGCTGTAATTTGATTCTGTCTTCTTTGCCTGGTTCTTATACTAGCTTTGTATTGAATTTCCATATGCATTCGATGCAAGCCAGATACGAAGAACTTTATAACATGCTACGCGCGGCGGAGCAAGATTTGAAGAAAGGCAACCCCACACTGTATCTCCATGATGGAGCTGGCTCTTCAAAGACTTCTGGGAAGTCAAAAAAATAAAGATGGGGAAGAAGAATATATCAAAGAAAAAATCCAAGAAGCGCAAAGGCGCAAAACCGATAGTAGCTCGTGACCAATGTCTACAATGCAAGAAGTCTGGACACTGGAAGAATGACTTTCCAGAGCTTAAAGGAAAAACGGGACCCTCATGTACGCTTTGTATATTTCTAATTATTGACATCTCATTAGACTTAGATACAAATAATGGATGAGTGTTAGACACTGGCAGTCCTACTCATATTTGCAATTCCCTGCAGGAAATGAGGGTTAAAAGAAGGCTAAATAAAGGGGAGATCCAGCTTAGAGTTGGCAATGACGAGACATTGGATGTCAATGCCATAAGAACAATTGTTCTAGATCTCCCAAATGGATGTAAATTAGATTTGCATGACTGTTATTATGTTCCCTCACTTATCAGACAAATAATATCACTGTCAATATTAGATAAGGAAGAATATAAAATAAACATTAAGGATGAAACTTTATGTTTGTATGATAAAGAAAATTTATTTAAATGTGAATGTTCTTTATCAAACGGTCATTATATTTTGGAAACATATAGAAATGTCTTTAATATAGAAAAAAAATACAATTAGGAAGTCTGAACTAAATAATACTGAATTATGGCATATGAGATTAAGCTACATATGTGTTAGACGTCTATCCAAATTGGTAAAGGATGGTTTTATTGAAAATCTTACCTTAGATCCTTATCCGATTTGTGAGTCATGTATCCAAGGAAAGATGACAAAGACCCTATTTCAAGGTGTTGGACATCGTGCTGGAGATTTATTGGAGCTAATACACAGCGATGTGTGTGGTCCATTAAATCATGCCGCTCATGATGGTTCCACATACTTCGTAACTTTCACAGATGACAAGTCTAGATATGGATATGTCTATCTGATGAAACATAAGTCATAATCATTTGACAAGTTCAAAATATTCTGAAACGAAGTAGAAAAACAAACCAGTAAATTCATCAAATGCCTTAGATCAGATCGAGGCGGTGAATACATGAGTGAAGAATTCAGAAATTATTTAAGGGAGAATGGAATTCTCTCCCAATATAGCCCACCAGGAACACCTCAATACAATGAAGTGTCTGAGCGAAGAAATCATACTTTATTGGATATGGTGCGATCCATGATGTGCTATATAGATCTTCCTTATTACCTTTGGGGTTACGCTTTACAAACTGCTGCCTACATACTTAATAGGGTTCCATCGAAAGCTTTTTCTACGACCCCCTATCAGATATGGTTCGGTAGAAATCCAATTCTTAAAGATTTAAAGATTTGGGGTTGTCCTGTATACGTTAGAATTGCACAGCGGGATAAACTAGCACCCAGAGGGTATAAATGTAGGTTCATTGGATATCCTGATAATTCCATGGGATATCAATTCTATGATTCCTAGCAACGAAATGTATTTGTTGTTCGCTTTGTAAATTTTCTTGAAAAGAAATTTTTGAGAGAAAGTGGGAATTGTAGAGAGATTAAACTTCATGAGTTTGATCCCAACATTAAAGAACCTGAGATGGAACCAGAGATCCAACTAGGTGAAGAATCTACAACACAAGTTCTACGTAAGTCGAATAGAATATCAATGGCTCCTGAGAGACTGTTTTTAACATTTGATGTGAGCCTTGATGTTCTCCTCTTGAATGAAACAGATCTGACTACGTATAAAGAAGCGATATTGGATATCGATTCGAGAAAATGGTAGGAAGCCATGAAATCTGAAATGGATTCAATGTATGCCAATCAAGTCTGGGACTTAGTTGAACTTCCTGAAGGAGTTAAACCTATTGGTTGTAAATGGGTTTACAAAAGGAAGCGAGGGCCCGATGGAAAGGTGGAAACCTTTAAGGCCCGACTGGTAGCGAAAGGTTACACTCAACGTCATGAGATTGACTATGAGGAAACTTTTTCACCAGTAGCCATGCTAAAATCTATTAGGATTCTCTTAGCCATTGCTGCATATCACGACTATGAGATATGGCAGATGGATGTGAAAACCGCTTTCCTAAATGGATTCCTTGAAGATGATATCTATATGGAACAACCAAATGGTTTCGTATCCAGTGAGACTTCAAACTTGGTTTGTAAGCTCCAAAAGTCTATTTATGGACATAAATAGGCATCCCGAAGCTGGAATCGTCGTTTTGATGAGATAATTAGATTATCTGGATTCATCAAGAACGAAGAAGAACCATGTGTTAATAAGAACGTTAGTGGGAGCATGATAGTTTTCATGATCTTGTATGTAGATGACATCCTTATCATAGGAAATGATATTATGATGATGCAAAGTGTGAAAGCATACCTTTGCAAGAACTTCTCCATGAAAGATATGGGTGAAGCTTCTTATATACTAGGTATAAGGCTCTACCGAGATAGAGTTAGGAAGCTTATAGGGTTGTCACAATCGACGTATATAGACAGGATGTTAGAAATGTACAGTTTTACCAACTGCAAGGTAGCAAATGTACCTTTCCGATACGGAATACATCTTTCGAAGAAAATGACACCTCAAACTGAGGAAGAGAGAGTTAGAATGTCTAACTTGCCATATGCTTCTTGTATTGGAAGCATAATGTATGCTATATTATGTACTAGACCTGACATCAGTTTCGGCGTCATTGTGACCAGCCGATATCAATCTGATCCGGGTAATGATCATTGGACAGCCGTGAGAAACATATCCTAAAATATCTTAAAGGCATCAGGGATAAGTTTCTGATATATGGAGAAAGTGAGCTAAGAGTTAAGGGTTATACAGACTTCGACTTCTAGGGAGATCCAGATGATAGAAAATCTACATCAGGATACATATTTACCCTTAACGGTGGTGCGATTAGTTGGCGTTGTTCAAATCAAGGCTCAACAGCTGATTCCACCACTGAGGCGGAATTTATAGCTGCTAAAGAAGCTGTTTGGATTAGAAATTTTATCACAGAACTTGACATTGTGCCTAGTATTACGGATTCGATCCTATTGTACTGTAATAAAAACAGAGCCATCGCGCAGGCTAAGGAGCCGATGGCGCATTCCAAGTCTAAACACGTGGAAAGGAAATACCGCGTAATTAGAGAGATTATTGAACGAAAAGACATAGTGGTCTTGAAGGTTCAAGGACAAGACAACATAGCAGACCCGCTTATAAAGGCCTTACCTCCTAAGTTATTCGATAAACATGTGGAGGAGATGAGAGTACGGTACCATCCAGATTGACACTAAGCAAGTGGGAGTTTGATGGAGTTGGTGCTTGGAGTGTCAATCCGAATTGTATATTTTATTATTTTTTAATAAAATAACTATATTTTTCATTTCATACCTCAATAATGGTATTGTCATTATGCATATTAGATTGATGTATAGATATCATAAGAATGACATTGACCATAGAATATTTTTGACACTAGGTGTAAAATTTTCTTAAAGTAAATATTCATAGTCGTTAGTTTTGGAATATGGTCGAATTCCTATAACCTAGTAGACTAGCACATGTAGTATATTGGAATTGGAGTTCCAATGGTTTAAATGGATGTACCATGGGTTTTAGAAACTCGTATAGACATATGGGTATTCGTTGGAGCGAATACGGAATGACTCACATGTGATTCCTAATAGTTGGAAGTACACACCACCGACAATATGAATCTCCTCGAGTCGAGTAGCATATGTAATCCTTTGATTATAAGATAACATTGATTTTGTGTGAGATCTTCCACACTTTGATGCCATGTATGTCAGAAACCTTTCATGGTCCAGCCTCTAGATATTCGTTGGGTGTGGACCGATGCACTCAGTAATCAAGTGCAAAGTAAGATAAGATCCGTCGGCCCGTATGAGTACCATAAGGGGTTTAGGTATCCATGTGAGTAAAGTCACGATTCTTAAATCTTTGGCCAAATTCGATCACCTAGGGTGGATCACATCAGTTATGAAGAATCGTGGACATATCGACATGAGACGTGTGTGTCGGAAACTTGACGGTATATTCTATGTATCCTAAGCACAACTCGGATAGCCTACGACGGATGGATTGTTAAACATATATGATGACATCGACTTGTATAGTTCAGAAAAGGTCGTTTGTATTCTTCGTGAATTCGGAGGTGGCTGAATTGCGTACATATTAGCTAGGCTTATATGACGAACGTGTCTGAACTTAGAGAGTCCCAATATGAAGTGTACTCGTTGAGCACTTGGGTAGCCGATTAATTTTGATAAAAGATAATATTCGATATTATAATTATCAACTAAGATAATCAAATGTTATTGGATAACATTGATTATTTACTTTGACCTAGTTGGATTAATTGGATTAATTCAATAATTACACAAGGGCTTAATTGTAAAATCATAATTATCTCTACCATTTGAGGATATTATGGTAATTGTAAGTATGTAATAATAGGTGTTTTTGGCTTGATTTAATTGGATTAAATCAAAGTGGCAAATATTGAACTAATCCATTTCCTAATCATTTGCTTGATTTAATCTGATTAAATTAAAGTGGGAGACAATGAAGATTAGTCACACCTAATTATACATATTTGGACAAATTAGATTAAGCCCACTTAAAAGTTGATTACAACTTTTATTAATTAAAAATTGCCTAAGTTTTGCTATAAATAGCAAGCTTTAGGAATGTTTTAATTATAAGTAAAAATACAAGAAAAATCTTAGAGAAATTAGCCTAAGTTAGAGAGGTGTTTAGAGAAGCTTGTGAGGTCTCTAAAATATTTCATCTAAGAGAAATCAAGATTGGATCTTGAAGTGAAACTTGGAAAAATTGGAAACAAGATTGGATCTTGGAGTCAAGCTTGCACACCTTGAAGGTTCTCCAACAATTTCAACAAAGGAGAAGTAGATTGGATCTTGCATCAAGCTTACTAGGTAATGTTTGATCTTCTCATAAGCGATATTTATTTGTGTATTAGATGAATGATTACATAGCTTAATATTGAATAAGGCTAATCAATTGTGTTAGGATACTTTATAAGTATAAACACAACATGCTTATAATTAAGTCCAAGATGTTCATGTAGGACATTGAACAATTAATTAGAGTTTGGAACTCTAGATTAAATATTAGAGTTATGGTTACCATTCTAGAATCACTTGACTACCTTTGGGTGGCCTAGAATTGTTCACGAGACATTTTTTATTTGGATTCTAATTTGGTTTGTGTATTGGATTCAAAATTTAGGCAATTGCGTATTTAGAATAAATTTATGTTTTTGTAAAAATATTTGATATTTTGAAAAACTGGATTTTTATTGCACTGCGCGCGGGAATTTTGTTTTGCTTCGTTTTTGAGTTTTCGGACTCCGATTCAGCCCCAGTTTTTTCCTATACACTCGTAATGGAATATAGTATTTCATTAAATAATTTAAAATTACACTCATACTTGATATCCATGGGTTAGACCCATTTCCACTGCCCGGGGCACCGATCCGACCCTAGGGGTTCCACCACTGCCCCAACACCAAGCCCATTATTTCATCATCTCTTGTCCTCAGTTGTAATTAGAGGGATCCGGGGAGGCACACTGTCACCATCGGCATGCGAACTCTTTCGACCGACAACGCTGTTTGAAACAGCGTAATAATTTCCTATTCTTTACAGGTTAGCCATCGAAGTTTGTGGAATTTCGCCTAGTGGTGCCCTCTTTCTAGCGTCAAAATATTGACGGTTAAAAATTATCAACACCGAATACGTGCGAACTTAAGCAAACGAGACACGAATTTAAAGTGGTTCGGCAAATCTGAGGCCTTTTTCCACGAGTCAATCTTATCAATGGTACAAATAGATGCTCAAGAGCTTACAATCTATTTTAATTTTTACAGACCTAATTTTTGCAAACCTTCTCTAAAGTTTTTTCTCCCCTTATTTATAGTGTTGAGAGGCATTTCAATGAGAAATATGATAACCGTTGGAGACCATTATGGGCCATAACTAACCCCGATTTATTGGGATTTATTATTATCTTAATTTGGTAACCGCTGAGGTGATTCTATTCTTTTCATTGGGCTCTTGATGACATTCTGAGTTTCATGAGATTTTTGGATCGTATGATACGGTCTTCGAGCAACGATCTCGAGTTCATATGAATATGTCGTTCACGAAGTCCAGGTCGCATGTGTTGCGTTCTGCATGTTCCATCTCGGGATGTGTTGGACTCATGGATGCTCCATGGGAAGATCGCGTTCTGAGGGACTACAGCAAGGTCGACGAAGACATTTCACAACCTGTGGCTCAGATTGATACCAAGCCTTATGAGTTGAACTCTTCCTCTATCGGGCTTCCTTGAGCTCACTTTTACCCATAATAATAATAATAAATGCGTAACTATTATTATTATTATTATTATTATAACGCAAAAAGGAGGATGATTCAAGATAATTTAATTTTCAATTATTTTATTAATTGTATATTGATAACTAAAAACTTATTAAATATTTAGTAAATTTAAATGTTTAGACATTAGAAATTAGAAAGAAAGAAAGATTATTATTATAGGGTGTGGATATTTCAACTTAAATTTTATATCAAAATCTTAGACATGTATCTCATAAAATTCCAATGATGTATTAATTGACACAATTGAACACTTTGAATTCATGATGTAATAACATCAGAACTTACTAGATAGTACATGTATTGTCACATCTTGTTTAGCCTGAAACAAGATCAATACATGTATTATCTCGTACGTTCGAATGTTATGTTTGTGTAATATTTCATTATTTTTTGTTAAATTGTATTTTATTTCTTAAGTTTTTATCTTGATTTTGTGTTTTGTTAATCTAAGCGTTTTGTGTGTGTGTAACATTTCATTGTCTTTCTAACATTATTTTATGTTAAATTGTATTTTATTTCATAAGTTTTTATCTTTAATTTGTATTGTTAATCTAGGCATGTTTTTTGTATGTGTGTGTAACATTTCATTATCTTTCTAACATTATTTTATGTTAAATTGTATTTTATTTCATAAATTATTATCTTTATTTTGTGTTTTGTTAATCCACGCATGTTTTGTCAACAAATGATAGTTTACTTAGTGAAGATACTCATACTCCATAAAATAAGTTTCGGGTCTGACTCATCATAGTAGTGTAAATGAATAAAGAGCTCAACTAATTATTAATCTTCGGGTAGTCAATTGGATTTGAGTTTGGAGCTTAATGTGAAAAAATAAATTAAGTTGAAGACCTCTGGGATTTTGAAGAGTTCAAGGGCTAAAGTGAAATACGCCGTGTTAATTTAAAGATTATGTACTTGAGAAGCCCGTTAAGTCGGTGGTTGTGAAATCGATTTAAAAAATTGGATAATGCTTAGCTGGTCGTGTAAACATCTATATTATAAAGCACAATGGTGTGGAGGAAAGAGCGTGTAACTGATGGTTAGGATTAAGAGAGATAATGTATCCAACGACTATCTTTAGGTGACTTAATTGACGGCTCAGATCATTTCATTATAATCTAATGGTTGATAAAGAATCATTTCATTATGAAATCTCTATAAGAATGGAAAATGAAAACTACCTAATAAATTGAAGAATAAAATCATTTATTAATGGAAAATGAAAATTACCAAATAAATTAAATAATAAAATCATTTCATTAAAAAATAAAATCATTTCATTATAAACAAATTAAATAACATAATTTCAATTTCTCTGTAAATTTTGAAATATCGTGCCGTAGGCACGGACAAACACTAGTAAATATAAATAAAGCAAACGCAAATAAAAATATTCAGCAACTGCTGCGGGATTAATTTGTCTTCGTCAACTTCCTGAGTTTTTCTTCCTCTTTCCTTTTTCTAATTGCTTTGCTTGAATCTCCCCAATCATATTTATGGATCGATTTAAAATTAGAGAGAATATCTTTTGTGTCCATAATTTTTTCATAATTATATATTAGGTCATTGATTTTTTTTTTATTATATAATTATCTATTATGTTCATGTTGTTATAACGATAAGAATGGAGAATACAATTATGATCTTTTAGGGTTAGAACGGTAAGGACATGATAGATAATTATTCAAAAAATTAGCATTAGGGACCCACGTGAAATTTTATTTTATTATAAACTAATTTATTTTCGTTACGACTATAATGTAGACTAATCATGACACTTTAAATTCTTTAATTTATGTTATTTAAAAATACTTATTTCATGTTGTTATGGGTAAAAACAGGCTCAAAGTCATAATATGCTCAATCAAGTACCACAAGTACACTGAAGCCCAATCGAAGGGGAATTCGGCTTGCTTGTCGTACATGGGCCGTCATCGACCTCGCTAAGGTCAGCCAGGACTTGGATTGCCCCTAAGGCCATAACGAGCCTGTCTGGAAGAGCTCCTGAACACATTTTCTGCGACTTGAAGACCACATATAATATATTCGCTGCTCGCAGATCGTTGTTAGCGACCCAAACGATGCATGTAGATTTTGAACGTCCTCGAGAGTTCAATAAAAGAAAAGACATCACCTCAAGTCAACGAGATGATTAAATCCCTATAAATTGGGGATAATGATGTTAATGTAATCCCTTGACTATTTTCCCCCGAAGGTTACCTTATTTGCTATGTGTAACGTCTCCCAAACACTATAAATATGAGGAATTTACTGTATCAAACATCTAACGAAAAAGAAGAAAGAACCAAAATTTTGCCAAAATCAAGATAAAATTGAAAGCTTATGAGAATCCACAAATTTTATAAATAAAATTGACTCGTGGAAGGTTTAGCCAAATCATATTAAAAACAATATTTCATTCGTTTTTTTTGTTTGACTTCGGTATTGAACGGTTTTGGCCGTCAACACATGTGCTTAATACTTTTAAATGTTTAATCACCATCACTACAAAAAAAAAAAAACTTATTACTGACGGATATTTTTGTTGGTAATATTACAAAATCCACAGGTAATATGATTTACAGACAAAGTTCTAACGAAAATAAATTTATCGGTAATCGGTTAGTCGTTCTGACTAATTTTTAATGTCGATAATTAGTGACAGAATTTTGATGGAAAATCTGTAGGTATTTTATTTTCTATTTAACTACGAAATTTCCGTAGATAAAGTAAAAACTAAAAAAATATATTTCGGGGGGCCACGTCAGGCTTACCCATCCCAAAACCAAAAGATAGATCTCATTTCAGGTCTGCTCACACACTTCGGGTGGACCTTGCTTGGGACCCACACCTTCAAAATTAATTATAACAACCTAAAGTAGTGCTTGAGAATCATGTTTGTTAACAAATAGAAAAATATACTTAATATCAAAAATTTATTATTATTTTCTTATTGTTAATAAATAATTAATAATGAAATTATGATAATAATAAATAAATATACCTACAAAATTTTTCTTCCTAAATCCAGTGACAAATTATTTATTAACTATTTCATCGCTAAATCCTGACGTCAATTTATGACACCTCTTTTAGTGACAAATTTACCATCATTAAATTACCGATGAATTTTCCATTAGTATTCTATCACTAAAATGGCGGGCCAATTTTTGATGCCTCATTTAACAATGAAGTTCTTTCGTTCTTAAATTATTGATGAATTTTATATCGATATTCTATCGCTATTTTTTAGCGACAGTTTTTTTCATAAACATCATTAATCTGTCGATAATTATTGAAAAATACTTTTCGTTGGTGAATTCTGTTAGAATGTGTCATTTTCTTGTAATGATTTAGTTGAGCTTCTTAATTTATTTATAAATTTCGATAGACCTTAATAAGCCTTTTCGCATATGTAAATTCACGGAGACATAACGGGTCATGGGTTAATTAATATGTGGGTGTATTTGTATTATTATTAAATATATTAGGAATTTTAACTATCAACTTGGATAATAATTCTTTGAAAGCATTGTTTTAGGGTTTATTTTGAAAAGTTTGTAGTGAATTCGATGTCTTATTACGTTTTAGGTTTTATTTGGTTTTGTAATTTGATATGTGATAAGATGGTAAAATAGTTTTTTGATCAAATCATAATTTTTATGTATTTGGTTAATGATAAAAAAATTACGATTACTAATCGTAATTTTATTGGAAACTACGTTTTGTAAAAATTAAAATTTTTAATTTTTCCTCACTATCAAAATATTAGAAAAACGTACCATAATTATTTAATATAAAACAAAATTAATAAATGATATTTATGAACCAGGGTTTATCCACCATATTTTTTTTAATTTCCAACACTAGAGTATTAATGTCACTGTGAATTCATTTTATATTGAACTTGATTCTTTGTTTCATGTCACGAGACTATTTGCTCCGTGCAGCCTTGAACGCTCAATAGTCCGTCGTTGACGTTAAGCAGTCTTGAAACGTGCTTAGCTAAAACACTTGCATAACATGAAAAAAGAGACACTTAAGAGAGACATGGGAACACAAAGAAATAAACTATTATCATTATTATTTGTTGAATGCTGATTTTCTTCACAGAGGCAGTTTCAGGATAATCCTCCCGAGACAATCCTCATTCAATCTTGAATTTGTTTGATTATGGGAGACCAAAAACAAATTTGGCAAAAGACAAGATAAACACAAAAAATCGACAAAGAGGATTTAACGTGGTTCGGCGGAGCTAATCCAGCCTACGTCCACGGGCACAAAGTAGATGTGGTTATTTTATTACCAAAACGAGCTGGACCGACCTGTTTAGGGACAGGTCTAATAGTAACCGATATGTTGGTTGTTCTTTGCGTTTCTTACAAGTAGCAATCGAATGAAAATTTTTCCAACCCTTACAAATGAGATCACAATCCCCTTATATACTAGTGGATATACAATACTGTTCTCATATCTTTGTGACGCCAGCACTACAGGTCTGCGGGTTTCCAGTGATTTGACAAGTTCTCTTCCCCAATCTGTCATCGCCGAAAGCAAAGCCTACCCCTTGATTTCCCGTCACATCATGCCGTAAAAGTACACTGTCACACATTTTCATTAATGATGACAGCCTGTTAGATTTCGAATGTGAAAGTTGATTTTGGAGGGAAAAATCCAACTACTCTGATCCCACGTCGGTCTTCAAGAGGTCGGCCAAGTGACCTGCCGAGTTTCCCAGACTATTCCCGTCATGACCCGAAATATCTGAACTCATCAACTTGTTCCAGGAGGTAAGATAACATCAAACCGAGCCGCCGGTCCGAAGTGGTCGGCCTCGGTTCTGATGTTGCTGGCCCATGAAATCTGCGCCAGATTCGAGGAAGGGGTGCTCGGATTCTCGTACTGCCTGAGAATTGACCTATACATCTGGTCGTCTGACTTTCCAAAAATGGAAGTTCCCTCTTTGCCATTGCTGAACTGTTTGAATATCTTAATTGCAGAAATCCCCATCAACATTTGTCTCATAGTTCTTGGTTCCAACAAATGTGCGAGTTGGTATTGTTCCACCGAGTCTGTATTGTTCCACCAGCTCGGGGCTGGATTCGTTCCGCCGAGTCTGTATTGTTCCACCAGCTCGGGGTTGGATTCGTTCCACCGAGTCTGTATTGTTCTACCAGCTCGGGGCTGGATTCATTCTGCCAAGTCTGTATTGCTCCACCAGCTCGGGGCTGGATCCGTTCCGTCGAGTCTGTATTGTTCCACCAGCTCGGGGCTGGATTCGTTCCGACGAGTCTGTATTATTCCGCCGAGTTGGTCCCGAGCTGGTGGAACAATACAGACTCGGCGGAACGAATCCAGCCCCGAGCTGGTGGAACAATACAGACTCGGCGGAACGAATCCAGCCCCGAGCTGGTGGAACAATACAGACTCGGCGGAACGAATCCAGCCCCGAGCTGGTGGAGCAATACAGACTCGGCGGAATGTATCCAGCCCCGAGCTGGTAGAACAATACAACTCGGCGGAACGAATCCAGCCCCGAGCTAGTGGAACAATATAGACTCGGCGGAACGAATCCAACCTCGAGTTATTGGAACATCTGAGACTTACACGAGGGAAGATTTTCAACCTCTGAGGCTCTGCGGATCCCGGCGCGGGCGTCCCCTTGCCGGGCATCGGCGAAAACAAAAAATGAAACAAGATAAAGTTAGCAAAATGAAGGTGACTTAGGACATACTCCGCACAAATCCGAAAAGAATAGCAACTCGGGTGCCTCGAGGCAGCGTCCTGCCTGGTGCCTCCCAAAACACAATTCTGAATCTTACAACTCAGCGTCCCGGCTAGCCGGGCTATGGATCAGTGAGCGGCCGAGACCCTGAGGGCCGAAACCTCTTCACGTTGGGCGGCTCTGGAGTCTGCAAGCGCTATGAGGGCATAAACCTCCCCATGCCATGCCTCTCCTGATCCGAGGCGGTTAGGCAGCTAACCACGGGGGAGAGAGATAGACCCGGCCACGGTTTCGGTTCCAACCGGTTCCGGTTCCAGAACCGGAACCGTTGGCGACCGGTTCGGTTGGGGTTCGACCCCAACTCGAACCGGTCGGAACCGGTGGAACCTTACGATTCCACCGGTCCGTAGGGTTCCAACAGAAACCCTTCCCCAACGGCTACTAGTCGTTGGGGGGGGTAGGGAGCCAACGGGGGGGGGGGGGGGCAGGGAGCCGTTGGCTCCCTACCTAAAAATTTTTTTTTTAATAAAATTATAAATTAAAATATAAAAATTTGTAAAATAAATGGTATTAAACCGATTAAATTTTCAAGAGATGTTCCAACACGTTGGAATTCAACTTATTTTCTTTTATGTCAAGCATTTCAATACAAAGATGCATTAAGTAGTTTTTTTTCTCAACATGTTCAAAATATCACACTTTATCCTAGTCAATTGGATATTTGTGAATTTTTTTTAGATATTTTAAGAGTTTTTAATGATGCTACTTTAGTTTTTAGCGGTGTTTATTATCCTACAGCACATTTATTTCTTCTTGAGAGTTTGAATATTGTTGGCACTCTCGATGATCATGTTGACAGTAGCGATCCTAATGATATTGTTTTGTTCGAAGCCATTACTGCTATGAAGGTAAAATGGTTGCATTATTTTAGAGAAATTCCTTTACTTTATCTCATTGCTGCTGTTTTTGATCATAAATTTAAATTAAAAGGTTTGAATGGTGCTTTACAAGCTTATTATGATTATTTAGGAATATTAGATGAAATTGATATTACAAGATTAATGACGAAATTAAGAAATGATTTAATTGTTTTATTTAATGATTATTGACCGGCGTAAACACACACGTATAACGCAAGCGCACGTATCGTTCAAGTAGTATAAAATTATCGATCCCACGAGGACTTAATATCTAATCTATTAATTTTATGAGGTCAAATGATTACTAGTATCTAACAGTTTGTTTGATTGATTTGAAATGGTGACGATTCTAAATTTAAAAACAAGTAAATAAAATTGTTCGAAAGTAGGTTTTAAGAAAATTCAATATTAAAAACTATCTAAGGTTGTGATTTCTTCCAATATCATTTTAAAGATGAAGTGGTTATTTTATAGTTGGGTAATGTATTGATTTATTAATCTGGAACACTAAATTATGTGTAAGCCTCTGTTGATGGTCAGACACAAATACACAGTTTAACCCAATTGAACCATATGTCTATGTCAACCAAATTATCTGAATTCATTAAGTTTAAGTTCCAATTATGGCTACCCCCGCCCGACAGGTATATGTCTATCCTGTAAGGAAATCTATTAAAGGGTTATCTATCCTCAAGGAAGATCATGGGCTATTGAGTCTAAGGCTGAAACCTAAAATCCCTATGTCTAGTTCATTTTAGATTTACCAGATCAATTTTATTAGTGGCCAGTTAATAAAAAGTATTAAGATTAAGAATCAATAAATAAATCTTTATAATACCCAAACTATAATCTAACCCCTTATAAACCGGTGATATTAAAAGTCATCACAACCCCAGATAACTAATTTAGTTACAACACATAACTAGGGCTAGTAAAAACTTGAAAATAAAAGACATAAAGTAAAAATGCGGTAAAATAAATACTGAAAAGTAAATTACAATAAAATAAAATGCTAAGGTAAATGAATTACTTTTACTACTACTAATTTAGATATCTCCCATAATATAATATATAAACTTGTGATAACATTACCAACCAGCCATATATGCGGTATCCTGATTAAGTCAAATTAAGTCCAACCAGCCATTAAGGCGGTAAAAAGATTTGTCCATGAACCTGCCATATAGGCGGTAAGAAAGTTTAATTACCAACCGACCAATCTGGCGGTATCATTGATTAGTCAGGTTTAAACCAGATTAAAATGAATTACCAACCGACCAATCTGGCGGTATCATTTTTAAGTCAATATTTTAAATAGTGAATATATTATATTTAAGAGAGATTAATCTAAATAGCAATAGTAAAAGAATTACCTTTCACCATAGCTGGGGAAGTTACCTCCTCATGGTGAATAGTAAAAACTGTAAAAAGTAAAAAAAGTAAATTACTATTATTACAAAACGTAATTAAAATTAATTACAAAACTAAAAACTAAAAACTAAAAGAAACTAGAGAGAGAAACTATTGATTTACATCAAAGAGATGAGAGAGAATGGTACATCTGAAACTGGAATTTCGCGCTCTATTTATAGGGGTTAGTAGGGGTCGCGCGTCGCGACGCCAGCTCGCGTCGCGACGCGAGTTTTGTCGACGTGGCACGCTCTGGTTCGTCGGTTGCAGATTCTGGATAAGGTGACACGTGGAAAGGTGGTTGGGGCTCAATTATTGTGACACGTGGCGGCTTCTGATTGGTCGGCTCATATTCTTATCCGCCACGTGTCAGATAGGGATAAGAGAGCCAATAATTGATGCTGACGTGGCGGTGACGTGGCGACACGACTGTCGGCACCATAGAATTGTGACTCGTGGCACTTCCTGATTGGCTGATGATGACGTGGTGGTGAGGTGGCATGTTGACTCGGTCAACTGATGATGTGGACGATGACGTGGCTGAAAGGTGGAGTGACATGTGGCAACACGTGGCGATGGTGACTGTCGGCACCGTATGATGATGACACGTGGCACTGCGCATGTTAGCATGTCGGCTGTGATGGTGACACGTGGCACGGCGCACGTTAGCAAAGTCAAATTTTCTCAGATTCTGATTTATGGACCCGGCTCACGTTAGCACTGTTTGGCGCATGTTAGGCATCGCGACGCCAAAGGCTTGTGCGTCGCGACGCGGCAAATTACCAAAATGCCATTTTCGTCCAATTTTCACTGTTTTGGCCCAAATCACCTCCAGAGTGTCCTGGAACTTTATTTATCTACAAAATAACACAAAACACATCAAAATATTCACAAAACTCAAGAAACTATACAAAATATTAAGTTAAATGAGTGGGAAATAGTGATAGATTTATCACTCATCACACCCCCAAATCTAACATTTTGCTAGTCCTCGAGCAAAACAAAAAAAAAAATTAAACTAAGCCACTTTCGTATGGATCACGGTTGCATTTAGCGTATGCAACAAGCCTTTAAACCCTTAGGTGTCCCTAGTGGACGAGTTGTAGTCTTGTGAGGTTTTACAGCAATGATACCCACAAACATTTTATAAAAGTAAAAAGGTAGTGAAACTAATGCACACAAAAGCAAAAAGACAAGCGAAAATAGAATAAAGATGTTAGTGACTAATTAAGTGAAACTTCTACTCCAAGTTACTAGTTGTTTTCTTTCTTTCTAAATTACTGAATAAGTAAATTCTCCGATCATTTTTACCATTCTCCATATACACAGCCAACAAAATATTAAACAACTCATTTTTGCCCACAACAATCATAAGTGCAGTTGATATGAGAGTAATATTTTTGTCCTAAAGTTCTATCAGATTTCACACCTTTTTTTAGCAATGGAATAATTTTTCTCATTTTTCTGATTTTTTTAATTTATATACAATACCTTCCGTCTATGTAGCGAGCTTTGGGTCGGTGGCTCCCAAACCAGTTGGCTTTAGGGCATCAGGTGTTAAGACACCCCTACGGACTTAATTACTCAGACTTCAGATATATATATATATATAGATATATATATATATATATATATATATATATATATATATATAATATATATATATATATATATATATATATTTGTAGCATCTTTGATCAATGTAGCGAGCTTTGGGCCAGTGACTCCCAAACCAGTTGAATTTAGGGCACTAGGTGTTAAAACACCCTTACAGACTTAATAACTCGGATCTCAGATTTTTTTTTTTACTCCATCACTTTTTGAGATGCTTCCTCCAATTAAACTAGAGCACTAAATATTACAAACTTTTCAATTTTAGCTCATGTTTGTATGTTACTATGCATGTTGATAATACCTGTCAACTGAGCATATGAAAATCCATTTTAGTCCGTTTTATGGAGAATTCACAAATTAAATAATTCAAAAGGAAATAAACAAAAATTAACTTGTTCCGAAATAGGTTTGAGATACGTATCAGGAGTGAGAACTCCTTACTCAACTATCTCTCACCAATTTCACCCTTTTTAGTCAAAATAAAAACACAAAAACGCAAAATATTTTTGTAATTTTTGAAAAATTTTCAATTTTTTTTTCGAAAAATTTAGGACTAAAAATAAAAACAACACAACTAAAAAGAAGATACTAATCAACTAATTCCCTCCCCCAAACCTAAATGAGACATTGTCCCCAATGTCTTAAACAGAATAAGAAGAGTTTATAAGATAGTACCTGGTTAGCTGAAATTCTATACAAAAAGTTAAAGGTTAAGATCCAGATTAACACGACGCCTCTTACCACGATCGTCCTCGGAGATTTGCGAGAGCTTCTTCCATCGTGAAAGGACTTAATCTGAAAAAACTAACACACAAAAAAAAACACACCAAATCACAATATATACACAAATTGCATGGGTTGCCTCCCTGCGAGCTCTAAGTTTAAAGTCATCAGCTAGACGTGACTTCTCGAACATTAAGCTGGATCTGAAAGTGTAACACTTTCTTTTTTTCGCTCAAATGATTCTCCATAGTAGTGCTTAACACGCTTGTTTTTAATCTTGAAAGTTTTGTTGGAGTCAGGATCGTGTATCTCAACGGCTCTATCTGGTAAAACTTTGGTGATCACAAATGGACCTGACCACCGTGATTTTGGCTTCCATGGGAAGAATTTCACCCTTGATTTGTTTAACAGTACCTTCTGCCCTGGTTCCAGTTGTATGCGTACTAACTTCTCATCATGTCTTTTCCTTGCCTTTTCCTTGTACAATTTGGCATCCTCAAAAGGCTGTATGTGAAATTCCTCCAATTCGTTGAGCTGGTGGAACTTTTTCTCTTATGTTGCTTGTAGTGCAAGAATAGGCTTCTTCAGTACGCAATGCACTTTATCTTCAGGCTCCACAAGTAATTGACTTGCTTTAAGTTTGTCAGTAGAACTTTGTCTTTCATCAGAGTTCTGAACGGTACTATGTATCACATCAAGTCTGAAACATTCCTCATTCTTTTCATCATCTGGGAAATTCATAGCCTTGAAAACATTGAATGTTACTTCTTGGTCTTGTACCATCATGGTTAATTCTCTTTTTTGTACATCAATAATGGTTCGACCTGTAGCCAAGAATGGTCTCTCGAGGATGATTGGCACGTCTGCGTCTTCCTCCATATCAAGGACAATAAAATCTGCTGGAAAAATGAATTTGTCAACCTTGACCAACACATCCTCAACTACGTCTCTTGGAAATACGAGCGTTCTATCAGCAAGTTGTAGAGAGACTGAGGTGGGCATTGTTTCTCCAATCTGCAATTTCCTGAAAATAGAAAAATGCATTAAATTAACACTCGCACCTAAATCACATAAAGTCTTACCAAAGTCATGTTCTCCTATGGTGCAAGGAACAGTGAAACTGCCAGGATCTTTCAACTTTGGGGGAAGTTTCCTCTGAATGATAGCGCTGCATTCTTCTGATAATGCTACTGTCTCGTAATCTCCCAATCTCCGCTTTCGTGAAAGAATGTCTTTCATGAATTTGGCATAACTGGGCATTTGTTCCAACGCTTCTGCAAATGGAATGTTGATATGCAGCTTTTTGAAGATCTTCAGGAACCGAGAAAACTGCTTGTCCAATTTGTTCTTCTGAAGACGTTGAGGAAAATGTGGAGGTGGAATGATCTGTTCTTTTTCCTTTGCTTCTTTTTCCTCAATCTGTTGCTTTGTTTCTTTTGGAACTTCCTCAGTAGTTGTTTTGGCTCCAACATCTTTATTGATTTTAGTACCGCTTTTTAATATGATGGCATGACATTGCTCATTCCCTATGTTCCTTGGATTTGGTTCGATGTTGCTGGGAAGATTTCCTGGCGGTCTGTAACTCTGAGCATTGGCCAGTTGTCCAATTTGATTCTCCAGTGCTTTAATAAAAGCTGATTGACTTTGAATTAATGCTTCTTGGGATTGAAACATAGCATCATATCTTGCTGCTTGAGAGTCGTGTTTTGCTTCTATCTTTTTCAAGTGGGTCAACACTTCTGTTATTCCTGATTCATTTGCCTACTCCTGGCCTTTGTTCTGTTGCTGGAATCCAAGTGGTGGATAGTTCTACTGTTGGCCTGAATTGTTGCTCCATGAAAAATTAGGATGATTCCTCCACCCTGGGTTGTAGGTGTTGAAATATGGATTGTTCCCATGTCTGTTGAAATTGTTGACATAATTCACCGTTTCTTCAAGTTGGTTCGACTCTGGTGCTCCTCCATATGGTGAACTTGTGGATCCAGTGGTAAGAGTCTCCATAAATTTGCATATCTGATCCAGCTTGGCGTTGACCGCTGTATTGGCTCCACTTTCATAAATTCCTGTAATTCTTTGGATCATGCTCATTTCTGTTGGCCACAAGGAATTATTGTTGGCCATTTCTTCGAGTAGTTCCTAGGCTTGATCTTCTCATTTTGCCATTAAAGCTCCTCCAGCAGCAGCATCAATTGTGGTTCTCATTATTCCAGAAAGTCCATTATAGAATGTTTGGACTTGAAGCCATTTTGCAATCTCATGGTGGGGACATTTCCGGAGTAAATCTTTGAATCTTTCCCAAGCTTCGCAGAGGGATTCTGAATCTTGTTGTACAAAAGATGTGATGTCATTTCTCAGTTTTGCTGTTATGGCTGGTGGAAAATACTTTGCAAGAAATTTGGTGGCTAAAGTGTTCCAAGTTGTGATGGAACCTGCTGGTAGTGAATGTAGCCAAGCTTTAGCTCTGTCCTTCAAGGAGTATGGGAAAACACGCAATCTCATTGCTTCTTCAGCTTCTCGGTTGTAATTGAAAGTGCCTTAAACTTCCAGGAAGTTGCTGATGTGGGTATTAGGATCTTCAGTTGCATTCCCCCCAAACTGAACTGATTGCTGAATCATCTGAATGCATGTTTTGATGTCACCCGCATTTGCTGGTAAGGGAGGAAGTACAATGCAAGAAATGAGTCTGTCAACCACCGGAATGGTTCAGTCTCGAATGGGAATTGGTGGTGCAACCTCCAAAGGTTCAGGTTCCATGTTGACTAAAGCTTCTTGGCCTTCTCGCCTTTCCCTTCTCAACTGTCTGATGGTTCTTTCAATTTCCGGGTCAAGCGGTCGGAGTTCAAAGCTTCTGGTTCGTCTCATGTAGTTTCTGAGAAGCTGAAACACAAGAAAACAAAAACAATAAGTAAAAAGAAATTAGATATAAGTAAAGGTATCTATCCCCTAAACTAATAGTAAAAGATAAATAAGTCTCCGGAAACGGCGCCAAAAACTTGACCGGCTTAAACACACACGTATAACGCAAGCGCACGTATCGTTCAAGTAGTATAAAAATATCGATCCCACGAGGACTTAATATCTAATCTATTAATTTTATGAGGTCAAATGATTACTAGTATCTAACAGGTTGTTTGATTGATTTGAAATGGTGACGATTCTAAATTTAAAAACAAGTAAATAAAATTGTTCGAAAGTAGGTTTTAAGAAAATTCAATATTAAAAACTATCTAGGGTTGTAATTTCTTCCAATATCATTTTAAAGATGAAGTGGTTATTTTATAATTGGGTAATATATTGATTTATTAACCTGAAACACTAAATTATGTGTAAGCCTCTGTCGATGGTCAGACACAAATACTCAGTTTAACCCAATTGAACCATATGTTAATGTCAACCAAATTATCTGGATTCATTAAGTTTAAGTTCCAATTATGGATACCCCCGCCCGACATGTATATGTCTATCCTGTAAGGAAATCTATTAAAGGGTTATCTATCATCAATGAAGATCGTGGGCTATTGAGTCTAAGGTTGAAACCTAAAATCTCTATGTCTAGTTCATTTTAGATTTACCAGATCAATTTTATTAGTGGCCAGTTAATAAAAAGTGTTAAGATTAAGACTCAATAAATAAATATTTATAATACCCAAACTATAATCTAACCCTTATAAACCGATGATATTAAAAGTCATCACAACCTCAGATAACTAATTTAGTTACAACACATAACTAGGGCTAGTAAAAACTTGAAAATAAAAGACATAAAGTAAAAATGCGGTAAAGTAAATACTGAAAAGTAAATTACAATAAAATAAAATGCTAAGGTAAAATGAATTACTTTTACTACTACTAATTTAGATATCTCCCATAATATAATATATAAACTTGTGATAACATTACCAACCAGCCATATATGCAGTATCCTGATTAAGTCAAATTAAGTCCAACCAGCCATTAAGGCGGTAAAAAGATTTGTCCATGAACCTGCCATATAGGCGGTAAGAAAGTTTAATTACCAACCGACCAATCTGGCGGTATCATTGATTAGTCAGGTTTAAACCAGATTAAAATGAATTACCAACCGACCAATCTGGCGGTATCCTTTTTAAGTCAATATTTTAAATAGTGAATATATTATATTTATGGGAGATTAATCTAAATAGCAATAGTAAAAGAATTACCTTTCACCATAGCTGGGGAAGTTACCTCCTCATGATGAATAGTAAAAACTGTAAAAAGTAAAAAAAGTAAATTACTATTATTACAAAACGTAATTAAAATTAATTACAAAACTAAAAACTAAAAACTAAAAGAAACTAGAGAGAGAAACTATTGATTTACATCAAAGAGATGATAGAGAATGGTACATCTGAAACTGGAATTTCACGCTCTATTTATAGGGGTCAGTAGGGGTCGCGCGTCGCGACGCGAGTTTTGTCGACGTGGCACGCTCTGGTTGGTAGGTTGCAGATTCTGGATAAGGTGATAAAGTGACACGTGTGAAGGTGGTTGGAGCTCAATTATTGTGACACGTGGCGACTTCTGATTGGTCGGCTCATATTCTTATCCGCCACGTGTCAGATAGGGATAAGAGAGCCAATAATTGATGATGACGTGGCGACACGATTGTCGGCACCATAGAATTACGACACGTGGCACTTCCTGATTGGCTGATGATGACGTGGCAGTGAGGTGGCATGTTGACTCGGTCAACTGATGATGTGGACGATGATGTGGCTGACAGGTGGAGTGACATGTGGCGACACGTGGCGATGGTGACTGTCGGCACCGTATAATGATGACATGTGGCACGACGCATGTTAGCAGGTCGACTGTGATGGTGACACGTGGCACGGTGCACGTAAGCAAAGTCAAATTTTCTCTGATTCTGATTTGTGGACCCGGTGCACGTTGACACTGTTCGACGCATGTTAGTTGTCGCGACGCGGCAACTTACCAAAATGTCATTTTCGTCCAATTTTCACTGTTTTGGCCCAAATCACCTCCAGATTGTCCTGAAACTTTATTTATCTACAAAATAACACAAAACACATCAAAATATTCACAAAACTCAAGAAACTATACAAAATATTAAGTTAAATGAGTGGGAAATAGTGATAGATTTAAGAAATGATTTAATTGTTTTATTTAATGATTATATTGAAGATATAACTTACGAACATTAGGTGAATCTAGTAGTAGCGAACCAGTAATTCAAACAAGACTTAGTGCATTGGATCGTTGGTTATTGCAACGAAATAAAAAAGCTAGGGATACGACAACTAATAACCCTGAATTAGATAATTATTTATCTACAAATTTTGAGTTTTCTAATGAAAGTTTATGCAGTAAAAGTTTTAAAATCCTTGAATGGTGGAACCGGCATCAAAATATATATCATTTTTTTTTATCAATTATTGCTAAAGAGATATTTGCAGCACCTATTTCCACCGTTGCGGTTGAGCAAGCCTTCAGCTTGGGAGGTAATATATTGGAAGCTAGGCGATCTTCATTACATCCAAGCACTCTAGAAGCAACAGCTTATGTGGATGATTGGACTTGAGCTGATCTGAGACAACAAGAAGATGCCCCCGATGATTTTGAAGATTTGTTCGATAATGCATCTGCAAGTGCAACAACAAATGAAAGCGGAACCGGAGCCGAAGGATCAACTGATAATGATGATTGATAATTGTAAAATTGTAATTTACAAAGGGGATATGTCTTAAAATTATAATGGAACTACGTGAGCTTTGATTCCTCTCACCCTTGGAGGATACGTAGGCAACTTAAATTTTTAAAAATTTAAGCTCAAGCTCTTCAATGTAATAATTTTTTTTATTTATAAAATTAATCTCATTTATTCTAATTAATTTTCAAAATTAAAAAAAAAAGGTTTGGAACCGAACTGGTCGGTTCCGAACCGGAACCGAACCGCCGGCCAGGTCTAGAGGGAGACACCTCGTGTGCGCCATCCCTTAGGTGGTTTTCAACGGGACTCACCAGCCAACTCGCAGGGGAAGAAACCTCATTGGGTCCGGTTTACCCAGGGTCACGATGGTCATAGAGGCCATGTTGTCGTCCCTATGACATGTGCTACGAGATGGTTCTCAACGGGACTCACCAGCCAACTCGCAGAGGAAGAAACCTCTCTGGGTCCAGTTTACCCGGGGTCACGATGGTCATGGAGGCCATGTTGCCGTCCCTATGTCATGTGCTCCGATATGGTTCTCAACGGGACTCACCAGCCAACTCGCTGGGGAAGAAACCTCACTGGGTTCGGTTTACCCGAGTTGCTCCTCAGAGATGCGAGTCATGGGGTAGTAACGTTCTAGCCTCGAGGGTTTGATAATGACACCCGGGATTGGCGTGTCACGAGAGGTTCGTGTTTTTCCTATATGTACCACATCCCTTGATGTGTTCTGGATCCTCAAAGGTGAAAGGAGCGAGGTCAGAACACTTCCACCCGGGGGTTTGATAATGACATCTGGGATTGGCGTGCCACGGGCTTGGTGCCCTTCCCGACTACCGATCACCCATTCGTACCGAGCAAATCCCAAGAATATTGAACATGGCTTTCTTATTCAATTATTAAGCAAGTAAAGTGGACAAGCTTTAAAATTCAAAAGAGAGAGTCATGTTCATATTAATGGGATCTATCGCCCTTCTTACAACTCTTTGTGGGTCATTTCAAGAGAGGCTCTACGATAATTTCTGGTCAGGGCCGGATCGTCCAATGACTTTGCAGTTCGAAGAAAAAGCCTACTGGAAATATTTCCTCAGCATCTTGGCGTTCCAGGGCTTCTTGAGCCGGGTACAGTCCAACTGTTCCAAAAGGTAGGTGTCCGGTCTTACTATCTTCACCACTCTGTATGGCCCTTCCCATTTAGCTCCCAATGAACATTCTTCGGGCCTTTGGGTATTTAAAGTGACCCTCCTTAATACCAAATCTCCAGGGATGAAGGACCGAGCTTGAACTTTCTTGTCATAAAAATGAGTCATTCTCTGCTGATAGACAGCCGCTCTCATAACCGACTTCTCCCATTTTTCTTCGACCAGGTCGAGATGATTCCTGACGAGTTATTCGTTCTGCTTGGTCTCAAAATGTTGAACCTGGTGCGTGATCATCCTGATCTCTACCGAAATTACTGCTTCACAACCATAAGCTAAAGAAAAATGGGTTTCCCCGGTGGAGTCTTTGTAGGTTGTTTGGTGCGCCCATAATACTTCCGGTAACTCTTCGACCCACAGCCCTTTACAAGATCCAATCCGGGCCTTCAGATTTGCCTTGATCATTTTATTGGTAGCCTCGACTTGTCCGTTAGATTTGGGATGGGCATGTGAAGTAAATATCAAGGCGATTTGGAGGCCTTCACAGAGTTTCCTGAAACCCTTGCTGTCGAACTGCTTCCCATTATCAGTGATGATGGCTCGAGGAATTCCAAACCGACAGATGATACTCTTCCTCATAAAATCTATCGTCTTCTTCTCTGTGATTGTAGTTAGGGGTTCGGCCTCTACCCATTTGGTGAAGTAGTCAATGGCGACGATGGCATACTTGGCCTGTCCCCGCCCTGCTGGCATTGGCCCGATGATGTCTAATCCCCACTGGGCGAACTGCCAGGGGCTGACTAGAGTGGTCAACTGCTCAGCATATTGATGATGAATGTTGGCATTCTTCTGGCATCCTTCACATTTCATAGCTACCTTCATTTCGTCTTGGTGCATGGTTGGCTAGTAGAATTTTTGCATTAACGCCTTAAATATGATTGATTGTCCCCCGGCATGTCTCCCGCAGATTCCTCCGTGAATCTCTCTGAGCACATAATTTGTTTCCTTGATTGTAAGACACCTCAATAGTGGCACTGTGTGCCCCCGCCGGGACTCCTTCAATCAGGCAAAATTTCGAGCTTCTGTACTTCAACTTTCTTGCCTCATTTCTATCGTCAGATGTCTTCCATGTCTCCAAGTAACTCCTGATCGGGTCCATCCAAGAGGTTCCTCCTTCTGTATCCACTTCCATCACCTCCGGCTTCCCAAAGCTCTTTTCCTGCACGCAGATCAAAGGATGGTCATAGGCTTCTCTGACTTAATTGAGGACGCCAGCCGAGCCAGTGAGTCTGCCTGATGGTTATTTTCTCGGCCAATCTGCTCGAACTGCACGCTATCCATTTCCCCAATCATCTTATTTTTCTCGGCCATATAAGCCATCATATTAGGCTCTCTGGCCTGAAACTTTCCCTTAAGCTGTTGGACGGCCAGTTGGGAGTCATTTTTTTATCCACGCAGAGCCTTAAACCGGCCAGAATGGCCTCGTACTCATCCTCATTATTTGTGGCCTCAAAGTCGAATCTTAGGGCACATATACCTCTTCACCATCATAACTCTGCAAGACAACCCCTGCTCCACAGCCTCATAAACTGACTAAACCGTCTATCGACAACTCCCACGTGGTCTTCAAAACTTCCAAAATCTGTGGTCTTGTGAACTCGGCCATAAAATCTGCTAGAGCCTGTCATTTTACCGCCGCTCTCGGCAGATAGGATATATCATGCTCACTCAACTACACCGACCACTTCACTAACCGACCTGATACCTCCGATTTATGCAAGATCTGTCTCAGAGGATGATCTGTGTAGACCTCAATAGGGTGAGCTTGGAAATAGGGCCGCAGCTTTCGGGCAGCCGTAACCAAGGACAAAGCCCCCATTTCATGGGCCGGGTATCTTGTCTCTGCATCCAGCATGGCTTTTCTAATATAATACACCGGCCTTTGGATCTTATCGGTCTCCTGCACTAGCACCGAACTTACAACATGTTTAGAAACAGCTAAGTAAAGGAAAAAAGTCTCACCCGAGATTGGTTTAGCCAGAAGCGGGGGTTGAGTTAAGTACTGCTTGAGTTGCATGAAGGCTTCCTCGCACTCTGCCGTCCAACTGGCATCCTTATTGGCATTCTTGATCACCTTGAAAAAAGGATGACATTTATCGGTTGCCCGAGAGATGAACCGATTTAGTGCAGCCACTCGGCCCGTTAAGCTCTGCACCTATTTGACCGTCCTGGGAGATTTCAATTCCAGAACTGCTCTGATCTTCTGTGGGTTTGCTTATATTCCTCGTGCACTGACCATGTATACCAAGAACTTTCCCGATGCTACACCGAATGCGCACTTCTCTGGGTTCAGCCTCATATTATGCTTTCTTATCAGCTCAAAAGCTCCATCGTGGTCGGCCAAATGATCCTCCGGTTCCATGGTCATTGTTATCATGTCGTCAACATACACTTGCATGGTTTTGCCGATGAGGGGCTTAAAAACTTTTTTCACCAGCCTTTGAAATGTAGCCCCAACATTCTTCAAACCGAAAGACATCACCTTATAATAATACAGCCCATGATCTGTGATGAAAGTTGTTTTCTCCTCATCATCGGGACATATCTTGACTTGATTATATCCCGAGAAGGCATCCATGAAACTGAGCAACCTATGACACGCTATCGAATCTACCAGCTGATCATTTTTCGGAAGCGGGAAACTATCATTCGGTCAGGCCTTGTTAAGATCGGAGAAGTCCACACATCCTTCATTTCCCACTGGGTTTCTTCACTAAAACCACGTTTGATACCCACTATGGGTATTTCACTTCTCTGATAAAACCAGCTTCTAACAATCTTTCCACATCGACCCCTACCGCCTCGCATCGTTCTTGATTGAATATTCTTCTTTTCTGCATGATCGGCTTGTGAGCTGGATCCACTGCCAAACGGTGGCTGATGAATTTTGGATCTATTCCGAGCATGTCGTTATGCCCCCAAGCAAAAATATATGCATACTGCTTCAAAAGCTTCAGCAGGTCCTGCTTCAGGTTTTCCTCCAGACCCGCTCATACATTTATAACTTTTTCTGGGCCGAAGAGTTCTATTGACTCCAGCTCTTCGGCCACCCCTGATTGTTCAAAATTCTCAGGCCGTGGATCTGGAAACTCAACTGTTTCCTCCTCCTATTCCCTTTCTCTCCTCTTTCGGCTGTCTTCCTCAACACAAAGAGTCTCATTTGATACGGTGGCGAAACAACTCCGGGCTACCTTTTGACTTCCACATACAATCCTGATCCCAGCTCGCGTGGGAAACTTCAACTTCAAATAGTAGCACGACATGGCGACCTTTATTTTCATCATGAAAGGCCGGCTAACCGACGTAAACACACGCGTATAACGCAAGCGCACATATCGTTCAAGTAGTATGAAAAATATCGATCCCACGAGGACTTAATACCTAAGCTATTAATTTTATGACGTCAAATGATTACTAGTATCGAACAGGTTGTTTGATTGAATTGAAATGGTGACGATTCTAAATTTAAAACAAGTAAATAAAATTGTTCGAGAGTAGGTTTTAAGAAAATTTAATATTAAAAACTATCTAGGATTGTGATTTCTTCCAATATCATTTTAAAAATGAAATGGTTATTTTATGTTTGTGTAACAAATCGGTTCACTAACTTGGAACACTAAATTTTGCGAAAGCCTCAGTCGATGGTCAGACTCAAATACCCAGTTTAACCCAATTGAACCATATGTCTATGTCAACCAAATTATATGGATTCATTAAGTTTAAGTTCCAATTATGGCTACCCCCGCCCGACAGGTATATGTCTATCCTGTAAGGAAATCTATTAAAGGGTTATCTATCCTCAAGGAAGATCGTGGGCTATTAAGTCTAAGACTGAAACCTAAAATCCCTATGTCTAGTTCATTTTAGATTTACCAGATCAATCTTATTAGTGGTCAAATAACAAGACGCATTAGGCTTAAGACTTAATAAGTATTCCTTTAAATTACCTAAACTATCAAATAACCCCTTATAAATCGGTGATATTAAAAGTAATCACAACCCCAGATAACTAATTTAGTTACAACACATAACTAGGGCTAGTAAAAACTTGAAAATAAAAGACATAAAGTAAAAATGCTGAAAAGAAAAAGCTGAAAAGTAAATTGCAATAAAATAAAATGCTAAGGTAAAAGGATCAACTTTTACTATTTACTATTTAGATATCTCCCATAATATAATATATAAACTTGTGATTATTTTACCAACCAGCCATATAGGCGGTAACCTGATTAAGTCAAATTAAGTCCAACCAGCCATAAAGGCGGAACCGAAATAAACCTGCCATATAGGCGGTAAGAAAATTTAATTACCAACCGACCAATCTGGCGGTATCCTTGATTAGTCAGGTTTAAACCAGATTAAAATGAATTACCAACCGACCAATCTGGCGGTATCATTTTTAAGTCAAATTTTAAATAATGAATATATTATATTTAAGGGAGATTAATCTAAACAGTAACAGTAAAAGAATTACCTTTCACCCTAGCTGGGGAAGTTACCTCCTCATGGTGAATAGTAAAAACTGTAAAAACTAAAAAAGTAAATTATTATTATTACAGAACGTAATTAAAATTAATTTCAAAACTAAAATTTAAAAGAAACTATATAGAAAACTCAATATTTACATCAGAGGAATTAGAGAGGAAGGTACCTTTGAAACTGAAATTTCGAGCTTTATTTATAGGCGTCAGTATGGGTCCGGCGTCGCGACGCCAAGCCAGTGTCACGACGCGCGGTTTGTCGACATGGCACGCTCTGGTTCGTCGGCTTCAGATTCTGGATAAGGTGATAAGGTGACACATGGCAAGGTGGTTGGATCTCAATTATTATGACACGTGGCGGCTTCTGATTGGCTGATTTCAGATTCTTATCGCCACGTGTCAATTGTGGATAAGTGAGTCAATAATTGATGCTGACGTGGCGACACGTGGCGATTGCGACTGTCGGCACCGTAGAATTAATGACACGTGGCACGACGCACGTTAGCAGATCGGCTGTGATGGTGACACATGGCACGTCGCACATTAGCAAAGTTAAACTTTTCTCAGATTCTGACTTATGGACCCGGCGCACGTTAGCACTGTTCGGCGTACGTTAGGCTTCGCGACGCCAAAGGCTTGCGCGTCGCGACGCGAGAAATGACCAAAATGCCTTTTTTGTCCGTTTTCACTTTTTTGGCCCAAATCACTTCCAGAATGTCCTGAAACTTTATTTATCTACAAAATAACACAAAACACATCAAAATATTCACATAACTAAGGAAACTATACAAAATATTAGGTTAAATGAGTGAGAAATAGTGATATAATTACCACTCATCACCGACCCATAATGACCTAGTAACTGCTCATACAGTCCACCACCGTGAAGTCCATCATGATCTTCCGGGTTCGGGGGGAGGTTCCGATCATAATGTCCAGCTGTATCCTTCCCAAGGGGACAACTGCTACTCCCCCAAACCTATACAAGGGAGTCACGTCCTGGGTTATAGTGGCATACTCCACCCCCAGGCCATCCACGGCTTCCTTAGAGATTATGTCGACCACACTCTCCGGATCCACCAAGATCCTATCTATCTCGGCTCCTCCTATTACTGATTTGATTATCAGGGCATCGTCGTAGGGAAAACTCACCTCTTGGGCATCCTCACCTGTGAACATTACAGGGACCGACCGACCTCCATGAGTCCCTGAGGTCTGCTCTGTCGCCAACACTTCCGATCCTCGAACCCGACTATAATTCTTCATTAATCGGTTCGAATCTCTGGCTAGTGTCCTCCCACCAGCGATGGCATACATCTGTCTATGCCTCTGTCATTGCTGGGCCGCAATGTCCCCTTGGTCGATGTAATCATTCAGATAGCCGTTTTGTGCTAGGTTTTCCATCTGCTCACGCAGGTCCTTACAGCCTTCTGAGGCGTGCCCCCTCATGTTATGATGCACAAAATAAGATTTCTCATTCTTCTTTTCCACTGGATATTTCCTCAGATCAGGCTCCATTAGAAGGCCCTTACCTTGAATTTCCCCGGCGATCTGAGCCAACGGCTTGTTCAAAGGGGTGTACCCTGACCCTCTGGCCACATGATTTACTTGCGCTTGAACCCTCATTTCTTGTGGTACATTGCTGAGAGGTACTGGTCTGAACTCCCTTTGTCTCGGAGGTGGCTTCCTTACTATCTATCTGGTATCCGAGATAACTCCGACCTCACCACCTTTTCTTTCTGAATTACCCCTCTCCGGGCAACCTTCTATTCTTATTCCATTAACACAAACTTCTTAGCCAGCTCCAGGGCAGTGGCGTAATCCAGGATGTCTTGTACCCTTAGGTGCGTCCACAACTTCCCCACCCTAATGGCCCTTTTGAGACTTTCCAGTGCTTCTGATGACTCGTACGCCCCGACCCCGAGCACTAAGTTGTGATATCTTTCAATAAAGCTCTTTAGGGGCTCATCATCTCTCTGCTTCATTAATCTCAACTCTCCTACTCCCTTCTTTGGAACGCACGCTCCTTTGAAATGCCGGATGAAAGACTTTCTGAGCTGAGAGAAACTGTCGATACTTCCCGGAGTCAAGCTTCTAAACCACAAGATTGCAGGCCCACTCAGGGTTAGAGGGAACACCCTGCATATGGCCTATCCCACCATTCCTTGGACCTCCATCAGCAAAACAAAACTTTCAATATGGGATTTAGGGTCAGTATGGCCCCTATAGGAGCTCATTGAAGGCATGGTGAACCGCCTAGGAAATTCAGCGGACAAGATTTCTTTTGTGAAAGGAGATGTTGCCTTCCCGTCCCGACTATCTCCTTTATCTGCCTTTAAGTTATCTTCCCACTTTCTCATTTCCTTTCTAAACCAAGCTTTCATATGGTTTTCAGTGGCCTCACGTTGTCTCCCGCGAACCTCTTCACGCTTGCCACTCCGAGCATGACGTGTTTTGTGACTAGATGCCTCTCGATCCTCTCCACCGTGTCTTTCGTCTTCCCCACTTTTAGAGCGTGGGTGACCGGCGTAAACACACACGTATAACGCAAGCGTATGTATCGTTCAAGTAGTATAAAAATATCGATCCCACGAGGACTTAATTCCAACTGTTGTTATTAATTATTGATACTATTTATTTACAGGTATCTAATTATAGGGAGAAGGGAATTGATTGCTTTTGGTTGGTTGAATGTGGTTTTGCTAATTAAAATAAAAACAGACATAAAAAAAAATACTAAGGAAAATAGAAGGAAAGACTCAAGGATCTAGGGTCGTGACTCCACACAATATTATTATAAAGATGAATTGATTCTCTTATCTATATGTAATAAATCAGTTTGCTAACCTGGAACACGAAAATATGCAAAAGTCTATGTCGATGGTCAGACACAAATACCCAATATAACCCAATTGAACCATATGTCTATGTCAACCAAATTACCTGGATTCATTAAGATCAAGTTCCAATTATGATTACCCCCGCCTGACAGGTATATGTCTATCCTGTAAGGAAATCTATTAAAGGTTTATCTATCCTCAAGGAAGATCGTGGGTTATTGAGTCTAAGGTTGAAACCTAAAATCCCTATGTCTAGTTCATTTTAAGTTTACCATATCAATCTTATTGGTGATCAGACAACAAGAAGCATTAAGCTTAAGACTCAATAAACAAACTAAAGAATTACCCAATAAATAATTAAATCAATTATTTAGCCTAGTAATATTGTGTTTCATCACTTCCCTAGAATAAAATAAAATACTGGGGTTAGAGGATCCATATTTAATATTTCTTATCTAGGAATCTCACTTATTATAAAATATAAATTATTTTATGTTCTGTTTTCTCAGGAATTAATAATGTTAAACATTTAAAACCAGCCATATAGGCGGTAATCCATTTATTCCAATTACACCAGCCATTTAGGCGGTAATTATCTGTCACATAAACACCAGCCATATAGGCGGTAAAGTAATTTATATTTAGACCGACCATATAGGCGGTAATAAAGTCTGTCATTAATTAATCCGGTTAAATTATAATTTATAAATTATAATTAAGTGAGATTTACCTAGATAATTATATTAAATGTTTCACCTTTTACCCCAGCGGTAAATTAACTACAAAACATAAAGTAAAAAGTAAATAAAATTTTATTACAAAAAGTAAAAGTGCATAATTAAAAATACTAAAAGTAAAAATGCTAAATTAAAATTACAAAAACTAAAACACACAAGATGCAATCCTTAGAGTCCTTACAAAACTCAAGGAATGCATGATTTGAATTCTGAAATCGAGCTGAATTTATAGGCGCGGATGGGCTTCCAGCGTCGCGACGCCAGTGCTTTTTGGTCGTGGCATGCTGAGGTGATGACACGTGGCGATTCTGGATAATGAGATAAGGCGACACGTGGCAAGGTGGTTGGAGCTCAATTATTGTGACACGTGGCGGCTTCTGATTGGTCGGCTCAGATTCTTATCCGCCACGTGTCGATTTCGGATTAGTTTGTCAATAATTGATGCTGACGTGGCAACACGTGGCAAAGTGACTGTCGGCACCATAGAATTGCGACACGTGGCACGCTGTGATTGGCTGATGATGACGTGGCGATGATGTGGCACGTTGACTCGGTCAACTAATGATGTGGACGCTGACGTGGCGGTGACGTGGAGTGACACATGGCACACGTGGCAATGGTGATTATCGGCACCGTAGGATGATGACACGTGGCACGGTGCACGTTAGCAGATCGACTGTGATGGTGACACGTGGCACGGCGCACGTTAGCAATGTCAAATTTCTCAGATTCTGACTTGTGGACCCGACGCACGTTAGCACTGTTCGGTGTATGTTAGGCGTCGCGACGCCATAGGCATGCTCGTCGCGACGCGACAAATTACCAAAATGCCTTTTTTGTCCAATTTTCACTGTTTTGGTTCAAATCACCTCCAGAATGTCCTGAAACTTTATTTATCTACAAAATAACACAAAACACATCAAAATATTCACAAAACTCAAGAAACTATACAAAATATTATGTTAAATGAGTGGGAAATGGTGATATAATTACCACTCATCACACCCCCAAACCTAACATTTTGCTAATCCTCGAGCAAAACATAGAATAAAATAACATAAACATCTTTAAAATAAAATTTAACTAAGCCACTTTCGTATGGATCACGGTTGCATTTAGCGTATGCAACAAGCCTTTAAACCCCTAGGTGTCCCTAGTGGACGAGTTGTAGTCTCGTGAGGGTTTACAACAATGATACCCACAAATATTTTACAAAAGTAAAAATGTAGTGAAACTAATGCACACAAAAGCAAAAAGACAAGCGAAAAGAGAATAAAGAAGTTAGTGACTAATCAGGTGAAATTTCTACTCCAAGTTACTAGTTGTTTTATTTCTTTCTAAATTACTGAATAAGTAAATTCTCCGATTATATTTACCATTCTCCATATACACAGCCAACAAAATATTAATCAACTCATTTTTTCCCACAATAGTCAAAAGTGCAGTTGATAAGAGAGTAATATTTTTGTCCTAAAGTTTTATCAGAATTCACACCATTTTGTAGCAATGGAATAATTTTTCTCATTTTTCTGATTTTTTCTTTGATTTTTGACTTTTTTTTATTTATATACAATATCTTCCATCTATGTAGCGAGGTTGGGTCGGTGGCTCCCAAACCAGTTGGCTTTAGGGCACCAGGTGTTAAGACACCCATACGGACTTAATTACTCAGACTTCAGATATATATATTTTTGCAGCATCTTTGATCCATGTAGCGAGCTTTGGGCCAGTGACTCCCAAACCAGTTGGCTTTAGGGCACTAGGTGTTAAAACACCCTTACAGACTTAATAACTCGGATCTCAGATTTTTTTTTCTCCATCACTTTTTAAGATGCTTCCTCCAATTAAACTAGAGCACTGAATATTACAAACTTTTCAATTTTAGCTTATGTCTGTATGTTACTATGCATGTTGATAATATCTACTAACTGAGCATATGAAGATCCATTTTAGTCAGTTTTATGGAGAATTTACAAATTAAATAATTTAAAATGAAATAAACAAAAACTAACTTGTTCGAAATAGGTTTGAGATACATTTCAGGAGTGGAAATTCCTTACACAGCTATCACTTACCAATTTCAACTTTTTAGTCAAAATAAATACATAAAAGCACAAAATATTTTTGTAATTTTTGAAAATTTTTCAATTTTTTTTTGTATTTTTCGAAAAATTTTGGACTAAAAATAAAAACAACACACAAACTAAAAACAAGGTACTGATCAACTAATTCCCTCCCCCAAACCTAAATGAGACATTGTCCCCAATGTCTTAAACAGTAGAAGAAGAGTTTAGAAGATAATATCTGGTTAGCTGAAATTCTACACGAAATTAAAGGTTAAGATCGAGATTAATCCGACGCCTATTACCACGATCGTCCTCGGACCAATTTATCTTTGAAAGTATAGGGTCAACTTGTGGTTCATAGGCTAAGATTTGGTCAATTAGATCCAGGGCAGTTCTGGCAGTAAAGAGGAGTTCTTTTAAAGGTTTTGACACGAACCCATTTCTCCGGGCATCATCAAGAAACACACAAAGAACATCATAAAATCCATCAACGTTAAACATCCCAATTGGTTTCTGGTGTATGTTCAAGTTCGCCCAAGATAGCACTATAAAAATTTCCTCCAATGTGCCCAAGCCACCTGGCAAAGCAATAAAAGCATCAGCACGGTTAATCATTTCTACCAATCGTTCAGACATACCTGGCACGATCAGTTCCTCTCCTTTTGATGGTCCAATAAGATTTGCCTCTGCCAATGTTTTGGGATGATTCCCAAAACGTGATTGTCTCCCTCCTGTACAGCCTTTGAATCGATCCCCATCAGTCCAAGATTGCCTCTGCCATATACTAAGTGCATATTCCTTGCAGCTAAGACTCGACCCAATTCATGTGCTGCTTCTACGTATTGTGGTTTAGTACCAACACTAGTACCGCAAAACACACAGATGTTTTCAACTCGTCTTCTTGAAGTGGCTTCCATGTTTTACTCTGGATGTCTTCAAAAGTGAAATGATGAGTTGAATTTATAGTACCTGAAAAAGGGTGAGTAATAATAGCACTAGTATCTTCCAAATGACGATTGTTAGCTAAACAATAAAAAAATCATGAAAGGTCAAAAAGTCTGGATTATGTCTACGAAAATAAAGATAATTACAACAAAAAAACAAATCAAAGCAATAATTAAGGCACCAGAATTGTGCACACAATACGCCATTCGCTTAGTATAAATTCATTAGGATGCGTCTCAAGAATCCATTTCTTACTCAGCCATCGCTAATGAATTATCTCTTATCTTTGCCAAACACCATTCCTTCTGTCTTATGCTTTGGTTGAGCTTTTCCCTACAAAAATAACACACAAAATTAAAAACTCTACAACATGTATACACAAAATATAAAAATAGAAATTACAACAAAGTGCATGGGTTGCCTCCCTGCTAGCGTTAAATTTTTCGTCTTCAGCCAGACGTGACTGAAATCCATCTGTTAAGGAGGTTTCAGCGTCGTTTTGGATGTCCGATTAAAGACAATCCCGTGAGCGTTGCTTTTGAAGGGTCTCTTCCAACGGTAAAGGGGCAAAAAGACTTTTGTCCCATTCAGTGCTCGTGCCACCTTCTTAAACATTGTCGCTCCAATAGTTCCTGAAAAGAAAGAAATAAAATCAGGAGGTCCCGTATGGTGCTTGACTTGGAATGGAAGTTCCATTCTGTCAAACTTCTGGTTGATATCTTTAAATTGTACTCCCCAAAACAGTGATGTTTCTTCTGAATGCTCTGGATCTTTAATCAATTCAGACATTTGCTCCTCCATTTGCTCTGCTTCTTGCTCCACCTTTTCTTCACAGATGAATTTTAAAATTTCTGTATTCAACTCTTCATTCGTCATCTGTGAAATGAATGCTCCATAAGTATCTGCCTGAGGATGTAAAGATGTTTCTGACATTAGGTCTTCATCCTTTGATATGACTGGAATGGATGGTTCAGGTAGATCTTCATCAAACATCATGGTAAATCATGCTCCAAGATCTTCATTTTGAGGATTGAAAGTTTGATCCTCCGTTGTTGGTGCAGTTGGTACAAATAGATCAGCTTCATCCTCGTCAGAATCTAAATAATAAAAGTCAAATAGAGACTTCGCTGGTTTGGGCTCCTGAACTGATACCTCTGGTTGTTGATACTGCTCAGCCTCCTCCCCTGTTGAGGTGTCATTGTGTATCTCTGGGTACTCGAAGGCTTTTTCAGTTTCATCTGATAATTCTTCTTGAGGTAATTGTCTCGTTTGATCTGTCAGTCTCTGAATGAATTCTGATTGTCTCTGAATACTTTCAAATTGATTCTGGCATGTTTCAAGCATTGTATCCAACTTTTCGTCTTGTTTCTTAACCCAATCTTTGAGCATGTCAATCATCTGATCTTCCTCTGATGGTTCTGATTGTTGATGGAAATCGAAGGTAGATGGTGGATGAGATGGAAAATATGATGGTTCTTCATACCTTGAATGATTCTGATAATTCTAACCACTCTGATAGGTATATACATTGATCGCTCGGGTGGTTATAATCACATATTACACATCTCCCCATGTCGTTCTGATGAGCAAATGTAGTATTGCTTGATTCTGACATCCAGTGATAGTTGTTGGGCTGGACAACAGGCCTCAAAAAATCAGACTGTTGCTCCCAGATTTGGGGTGTATCTTCTTCTAGTAAAGCTCGTAATCTTTCAATCTCCCAATAATGTTCCATTTTTCAATCACCTGAAAACAAAAGAATAAAAATTACAGATAAAAATAAAGAAAATTAGATAAAAGTAAATTAGATAGCTTCAAAATTAATAACTCAAGAAAAATAAGTCCCCAGCAATGGCGCCAAAAACTTGACCGGCGTAAACACACACGTATAACGTAAGCGTACGTATCGTTCAAGTAGTATAAAAATATCGATCCCACGAGGACTTAATTCCTACTGTTGTTATTAATTATTGATACTATTTATTTACAGGTATCTAATTATAGGGAGAAGGGAATTGATTGCTTTTGGTTGGTTGAATGTGGTTTTGCTAATTAAAATAAAAACAGACACAAAAAAAATACTAAGGAAAATAGAAGGAAAGACTCAAGGATCTAGGGTCGTGACTCCACACAATATTATTATAAAGATGAATTGATTCTCTTATCTATGTGTAATAAATCAGTTTGCTAACCTGGAACACGAAAATATGCAAAAGCCTTTGTCGATGGTCAGACGCAAATACCCAGTATAACCCAATTGAACCATATATCTATGTCAACCAAATTACCTGGATTCATTAAGATCAAGTTCCAATTATGGCTACCCCCGCCCGACAGGTATATGTCTATCATGTAAGGAAATCCATTAAAGGTTTATCTATCCTCAAGGAAGATCGTGGGTTATTGAGTCTAAGGTTGAAACCTAAAATCCCTATGTCTAGTTCATTTTAAGTTTATCATATCAATCTTATTGGTGATCAGACAACAAGAAGCATTAAGCTTAAGACTCAATAAACAAACTAAAGAATTACCCAATAAATAATTAAATCAATTATTTAGCCTAGTAATATTGTGTTTCATCACTTCCCTAGAATAAAATAAAATACTGGGGTTAGAGGATCCACATTTAATATTTCTTATCTAGGAATCTCACTTATTATAAAATATAAATTATTTTATGTTATGCTTTCTCAGGAATTAATAATGTTAAACATTTAAAACCAGCCATATAGGCGATAATCCATTTAGTCCAATTACACCAGCCATATAGGCGGTAATTATCTGTCACATAAACAACAACCATATAGGCGGTAAAGTAATTTATATTTAGACCGACCATATAGGCGGTAATAAAGTCTGCCATTAATTAATCCGGTTAAATTATAATTTATAAATTATAATTAAGTGAGATTTACCTAGATAATTATATTAAATGTTTCACCTTTTACCCCAGCGGTAAATTAACTACAAAACATAAAGTAAAAAGTAAATAAAATTTTATTACAAAAAGTAAAAGTGCATAATTAAAAATACTAAAAGTAAAAATGCTAAATTAAAATTACAAAAACTAAAACACACAAGATGCAATCCATAGAGTCTTTACAAAACTCAAGGAATGCATGATTTGAATTCTGAAATTGAGCTGAATTTATAGGCGCGGATGGGCTTCCAGCGTCGCGACGCCAGTGCTTTTTGGTCGTGGCATGCTGAGGTGATGACACGTGGCGATTCTGGATAATGAGATAAGGCGACACATGGCAATGTGGTTTGAGCTCAATTATTGTGACACGTGGCGGATTCTGATTGGTCGGCTTAGATTCTTATCCGCCACGTGTCGATTTCAGATTAGTTTGTCAATAATTATGCTGACGTGGCAACACGTGGCAAAGTGACTGTCGGCACCATAGAATTGCGACACGTGGCACGCTGTGATTGGCTGATGATGATGTGGCGATGATGTGGCACGTTGACTCGGTCAACTAATGATGTGGACGCTGACGTGGCAGTGACGTGGAGTGACACATGGCACACGTGGCAATGATGATTGTCGGCACCGTAGGATGATGACACGTGGCACGTCACACGTTAGCAGATCGACTGTGATGGTGACACATGACACGTCGCACGTTAGCAAAGTCAAATTTCTCAGATTCTGAATTATAGATCCGGCGCACGTTAGCACTGTTCGGTGCATGTTAGGCGTCGCGACGCCATAGGCTTGCTCGTCGCGACGCGGCAAATTACCAAAATGCCGTTTTCGTCCAATTTTCATTATTTTGGTCCAAATTACCTCTAGAATGTCCTGAAACTTTATTTATCTACAAAATAACACAAAACACATCAAAATATTCACAAAAATCAAGAAACTATACAAAATATTAGGTTAAATGAGTGATAAATGGTGATATAATTACCACTCATCAGTAGGCTATTATTGGAGGATTCTAGAGCCTGTCTCTCCTCTTCTTCTTCTCACATTCTTTCCGCCCGTATAGTTCTTGCTATCACAACCGACCTCACCCTCTGGGGACCCTTCCCCCTGGGTTCATCATCTTCGCTTAGGTCTACCACCATTTTTCCTTCTATTATCTCATTTCTCATTCGACTTGGACCAGTCTCCAACCTTTCATTATTTACTTTTCTAGTCTTTCCAGCTTCTCCAACATGGCCTTCATGAGGGTATGGTTCTCCTCCCTGTCCTTCCGTATGCTTTCTTCCATTTTTCCCATCCACTTTGTCGTTAAGCTCTCCGACGATCTATGGTTCCCATCTTCCGCCATCGTCCTACCACGCAAGTTGCTTTTCGCTCTTTCCCCACAGACGGCGCCAACTGTTGACGGGTGATTTTCATCCCAGGGGCAGTTTCAAGATAAACCTCCTGAGACAATCCTCCTTCAACCTTGAATTTATTTGGTTATGGGAGACCAAAAACAAATTTGGTAAAAGATAAGATAAACACAAAATCGACAAAGATTATTTAACGTGGTTCGACGGAGCTAATCCAGCCTACGTCCATGTGCACAATGTAGATGTGGTTATTTTATTACCAAAACGAGTTGGACCGACCTGTTTAAGGACATGTCTAATAGTAACCGAGTTGTTGGTTGTTCTTTGCGTTTCTTACAAGTAGCAATCGAATGAAAGTTTTTACAACCCTTACAAATGATATCACCCTCCCCTTATATACTAGTGGATATACAATATTGTTCCCATATCTTTGTGACGCCGGCACTGCAGGTCTATGAATTTCCGGTGATTTGACAAGTTCTCTTCCCCAATCTTCCATCGCCAAAAGCAAAGCCAACCCTTGATTTCTTGTCACATCATGTCGTAAAAGTACATTGTCACGCCTTTTCATTAATGGTGACAGCCTGTTAGATTCGAATGTGAAAGTTGATTTTGGAGGGAAAAATCCAACTACTCCGATCTCACGTCGGTCTTCAAGAGGTCGGCCAAGTGACATGCCGAGTTTCCCAGTCTGTTCCCGTCCTGACCCGAAATATCCGAACTCATCAACTTGTTCCAGGAGGTAAGATAACATCAAACCGAGCCGCCGGTCCGAAGTGGTCGGCCTCGGTTCTGATGTTGCTAGGCCATGAAATCTGTGCCAGATCCGAGGAATGGGTGCTCGGATTCTCATACTGCCTGAGAGCTGACCTATACATCTGGCCGTCTGACTTTCCAAAAGTAGAAGTTCCATCTTTGCCATTGCTGAACTGTTTGAAAATCTTAGTTGCAGAAATCCCCATCAACATTATTATTTTTGAATTATTGAAAATTTCATCATCAAATCACCTCTTACGCACGTAAACGGAGCAGAGAAACTATTATTGATGCTATAAGTTTTACACTACAATAGCTTGAATTTGCTTGGTTGCTTAATGGTTAACGAGACTAACACCCTTGTTTATATTAGTTGGTTAGGTGAATGAACGGTTGAGATTTCACCACCTTATATTCGATCCAACAGCTACGAATATTTCTCTAGATTATCTTATAGAAATGTGTGCTTCTAAATATTTATGCCCCTTGAAATGTATGACTTAAAAATGTGTGATTCTAGAAGATGAGCTCAAGCCCATTGCCCAATTCAAGCTCATATGCTTAGGTCGCCTGCCAAATGTTCGATGAAATGTTCCAATAAGACTCATATAATAGGTGTCCTACTTGGTTCACCTCGCTTTGGGTCCGGAAAGTCACCGAAAGTAAAGACACATAAAGTTAAGAAAAATAAATAAAATATTTGGGTGGGTCCCACATACTAAAAAATAATAAAAATATTAGAATTCACTATTTACACAGTGAATCTCATGCCTATAAATATATGCTTCATTTGATTATTTTCTTCATCATATTCTCAACCAAATCATATGTATTATAAGAGAGAAAATATAGTTTTTTTCTTAAGAGTTTGAGAGAGAATTGTAGTTCTCATATTCTAAGAGAATGTGAGATTGTTCACTCATTGTGTTTAGAGAGAGGTGGTAAAATTATTTCCACTATAGTGAAATCCTTCTTCATTTGCCCGTGGATGTTTCCCACATTGAAGGTTTTACCACGTTACATTTATGTCTTGTTGCTTTATTTTATTGTTAATATTTATGGTAGACCAAGCCTCCTAATTATTATTATATTATTATATAGTAAGAAAAACCTCCTAAACTAACATTATTCTCTATTTCATTTTACTTGCGTGCCAGCTTCAGCCCACGATCCCCTAATAGTGGTATCAACACTTTAGGTTCAAGGTTACTGTTCACGGAGGCTGTTCACATATACGGTATAATACTTTTCACATATATAGTACTATTCACATATACGGTATTTTATATGGTACTATTCATGATGAAATAGTAAAAGCCGGTTCAAGCGAGAAGCTTATCGTCATCAGAAACATGGCAAACAAGTTCGAAATGGAGAAGTTCAAAGGGATCAATTTTTCCCATGGAAACTTAAAATAAAAACAATCTTGAAAAAAGATAATTGCTTGACGACAATTGGAGAGAGACCAGATGAAATGACTGATGAAAAATAGAAGGATATGGATGACAATGCTATAGGCAACTTGCATCTAGCCTTAGCAGATTTTGTGTTATCCAGTGTTGCAGAGAATATGACTGCAAAAGAGATTTGAGATGCACTTATCAAATTGTACGAGGTCAAGTCACTACACAACAAGATCTTCTTGAAGATAAGACTTTACACTCTTCGAATGAGTGAGTCCACATTCATGACAGATCACATCAACAACTTGAATACACAATTTTCCCAACTTACAGTATATCAAAAAATAAACGTGCGGAGATTCTACTTCAAAGTCTGCCTGATTCGTATGACAATTTATCATCAACTTGACAATTAATATTTTCACTAGTAATCTAATATTTGACGAAGTTGCAGTTTCTGCTCTGGAAGAAGAGTCTAGGCGTAAAAATAATGAAGACAGATTATCTAGTTCGCAATAAGTAGAACATTGGCGATGACAAGAGGGAGATCAACAGAACGTGACTCAAGTGTGAGTCAAAACCATGGCAGATCGAAATCAAAAAGTAAGAAGAATATTAAATGTTATAACTGTGGCAAGAAAATACATGTCAAGAAAGATGGTTGGAATCTGAATAATGGTACAGAAAAAACTATTGTTGCAATAAAATCTGAGGGATGTGTTGCAAGTACTTCTGAAGAAGGTGGCACATTTTACAGTGAAGTAGCATTGGTGTCCAATGATAGCAGAAAACATCTAAGTGATGCATGGTTGGTTGATTCTACATTAACATGGAACATGACCTCTAGGAGAGAATGGTTCTGTCATTATGAACCTGTCTATAGAGGATAAGTTTTTCTAGGCAATGAACATGTCTTGAAAATTATTGGGATTGGAGCCATGAAATTAAATATGTATGATGGTATTATTCGCATTGTACAAGATGTTCGACATGTTATGAGAATGAAGAAAAATCTTATGTTGGTTGGTATTATTCGATTAAAGATGATGAAAGGAGCACTTATTGTCTTGAAAACTGAAAAGATCTTGTATATGCTCTTGGGAGAATCAATTCAGGTTACAACAACATCAGATGCATCACTGGATTCTGGAGAGGAAACTTCTATGATGTGGCACCAGAAACTGTGCTACATGTCAGAAAATGGAATGAAGATTCTCGTCAATCAAAAGTTACTTCCAGGCTTGAAAGCAGTTGGTCTACCGTTTTGTAAACATTGTGTTACAAGTAAGCAAAACAGATTAAAATTCAGCAAGTCAAGTACTCGGAGCAAAACTATTTTAGAATTGATTCACTCTGATATTTGGGAAGCACCGATTCAATCTCTGGGGAAAGCAAAATATTTTGTATCATTCATTGATGACCTTTTAAGAAAAATATTGGGTATACCCGATCAAAAAAAAATCAGACGTGATACCAGTTTTCAAAAACTTCAAAGCACAAATTGAATTAGAAACTGGAAAAAGAATCAACTGTTTAAGGACAGATAATAGAGGAGAATATTACAACAAGGATTTTGATGTATATTGTCAACAAGAAGACATCAAAAGACAAACTACTACACCATACACTCCTAAAAAAATGATGTGGCTGAAAGGATAAATAGAATGATGCTGGAAAGAGTAAGAGTTATGCTCAGAACAACTAGTCTACCAAAATTCTTTTGGGCAGAAGCAGTTCATACAGCATGTTATGTTGTAAATAGATCTCCATCAACTGCCAATGATTCAAAGAAACCGATGGAGATGTGGAGCGGAAAACCAGCTGATTACTCATTTTTTTACATTTTTGGTTTTCATGTATATGTGATGTACAATGATCAAGAAAGAACAAAACTAGATCCAAAATCTAGAAAATATATTTTCTTAGGTTATGTTGATGGAGTAAAAGGGTATCGCTTGTGGGATCCCACTACCCACAAGATCACCATCAGCAAAGATGTGATATTTACAGAAGAATAACTGCAAAAAGAAGGAAATGATAACACTTCAAAAGAAAGTACAGAGACTACAACAGTACTGGTGGATAATAATGCAGGACAAGAAAATTCAGATTCTTCTGAAGCAACACCAGAGCACGAGGTACCAAAACCAAATGAGTTTGAAGCTTCTAAATTTCATCGATCAACTCGAGAGAGAAGACCTCCAGGTCGGCACTCAGAGTATGTTACAGAGAGTAACATTGCATACTGTCTTCTAACAGATGATGGAGAGCCATCAACTTTCCATGAAGCTACAAATGGTGTAAATGCATCTTTGTGGATGGCAGCAATGCAAGAAGAAATAGAAGTTTCGCACATAAATAATACATGGGATCTAGTACCATTACCACGTGGAAGAAAAACCATTGGTAATAAATGGGTCTACAAAATCAAGCGAGATAGCAATGATCAAGTGGAATTTTATTGTGCACGATTGATGGTGAAATGATATGCTCATAAAGAAATGATTGATTTCAACGAGATATTTTCTCATGTGGTTCGACTTATAACAATTAGAGTAGTCCTGGCTATGTGTGCTACTTTTGACCTACATCTGAAACAATTGGATGTGAAAACTTTATTTCTTCATAGAGAACTTGAAGATGAAATTTATATGCTCCAACTATAAGGTTTTGCTAAAATAGACAAGAAGAACTTGGTTTGCAGGTTGAATAAATCTTTATATGGTCTCAAACAGACGCCAAGATATTGGTATAAGAGATTTGATTCCTTCATTATTTGCCTTAGGTACAACAACATCAGTTCATTTCAAACCATTGTACATATTGCAAGAGGTTTGGAAATAATGATTTCATTATCTTATTGTTGTATGTGGATGACATGTTAGTAGCAAGCCCTAACAAAGTTTGAGTCCAAGAATTAAAGGCACAGTTAGCTAGGGAGTTTGACATGAAGGATATGAGACCAACAAACAAGGTTCTAGGGATGCAAATACACCGAGACATAAATAACATGAAGATTTGGCTTTCTCAGAAAAAATTACTTGAAGAAAATCTTACGGCGGTTCGACATGGAAGATTGTAAGCCAATTTCTACCCCACTTCATATTAATTTCAAGTTATCATCTTTTATGTGTCCTAGCAATGAAGCTGAGAGGAAAAATATGTTTCGAGTACCGTATGCATCAGCAGTGAGAAGCTTAATGTACGCCATGATTTGTACAAGACCAGACATTGGACAAGTAGTGGGAGTAGTTAGTCATTTTATGACGAATCCTAGTAGAGAGCATTAGAATGTTGTTAAAAAGATCCTTAGATATATCAAAGGAACCTCAAATGTTGCATTATGTTATGGAGGATCACAATTAGTTGTCAGAGGCTACGTGGATTCAGATTTTACAGGATCTTGAAAAAGAAAATTCACTACAAATTATGTATTTGTACTTGCATGAGGAGCAGTGAGCTGGGTATCAAAGTTACAAAGTGTCATGGCTTTGTCTACAACAGAAACTGAATACGTGGAAGCTGCACAAGCTTCCAAGGAAGCTATTTGGTTTCAAAGGTTATTGGAGGAGCTTAGACACAAACAAAAGAAGATTCCATTATTTTGTGACAGTTAGAGTGCTTTATATATTGCAAAGAATCCAGCCTTTCATTCAAGATTGAAGCATATAGCGGTACAATACCACTTTGTTCGTGAAGTAGTGGAAGAAGTCAGTGTGGACTTGTTGAAGGTACATACCAATGAGAACCTTGCAGACGTAATGACCAAGCCTATCAATGAAGACAAGTTTATATGGTGTAGATCTTCTTATGGCTTAGCAGAAACGTAAGCAGCTTGAAGACGATAAAGTAGAATAGATGGTGTGGAAACTGATTGGTTCTCAATCAAGTTTCCAAGTGAGAGAATTGTTAAAGTCAATAGATGTGAAAGCCACCGAAAATTAAGAAAAATATATAAAATATTTGGGTGGGTGCCACATGCTTAAAAAAAATTAAAATTCATTATTTACACAGTGAATCTCATGTCTATAAATAGAGGCTTCATTTGATTATTTTCTTCATCTGATTCTCTACTAAATCCTATGTATTCTAAGAGAACAAAATATAATTTATTCTTAAGAGTTTGAGAGAGAGTTGTAGTTCTCTTATTCTAAGAGAGTGTGAGATTGTTCAATCATTGTGTTTAAAGACAAATTGTAAAATTCTTTCCACTATAGTGAAATTCTTCTTCATTTTCCCGTGAATATTTCTCTAACTTAGAGGGTTTTACCACGTTAAATTTGTGTCTCGTTGTTTTATTTTATTGTTAATATTTACGGTAGGTTAAGCCTCCTAATTATTATTGTACTGTTATATGATAGGCAAAACCTCATGAACTAATAATTATTCTCAATTTCACTTTACATGCATGCCAGCTTCAACCCACGATCCCCTAACACTCATCATCTCCATGATAATGCTTCAAACAACTCACATGAAGATCGGATGAAGTCTAAGTCTCGAGGGTAACTCCACCTTGATAATGACAATGATGATGCATGGGACTAGCCCTATCAATGGACTTTCTTCGACATTGCCTTGTGATTATGATTTCATGAGTAATTTCTCATCCTTTTCATGTTTTTTATTTTACTTCCCTCGAATGTTTTGGACATGAACTTGTCTCGTATCTTCAAGTTTACTGCGAGTCATAGAATTCCTATTATCATTAAATAAAAGGTTTCCATTACAATTAAAAATTAGGTTAACTGTGATGAATTGGAATTCGGTGCTGAATTGAGTTTGTGTTGTGTAAGTATGTGGAATCAAATGAGGCTCACATTAGATAAAAATCAATGGTAGTTACAAATTCAGCTAAGCGTTTGAATTCAGATTCAATTGCGATTGGGAAGAATGAATAAGCATAAACAAAAACTATCGTAATTAAGGAGAATTTTATTTGAGAATTATTTATTGATTAAGCAATGGACATTTTATTGTCTCATCTTTAAGGTTAAGAGTTTGAATCTCTCTCTATATGTGCATGGTTGTATATTTTTTTATTCTTTTTACTTTTGATCGGACTTTTTTTTATTGTACTTAAACTGTGATATATTGAGTTGGGTTGGCATATTTCCAATTCCAATAAGTTTATGATGCATTTATTAATATTTGTGTTGGACTATTTAATGTAATATTAAAAAATAGTAAAAATAATTCGATTTTAATAGATTACATAAAACTTTATTTACATTTGCAATTAGTGGAGATTTTTTTAATTACATTATGTTGGGCCCAAAAAAAAAAGAAACTCACCAATTTATGGCTATGTTTAGCATTGCAATGAAAAAAATATATCGTGAATAAATAAGTGGTTGATAAATGATGAGCGGAAAATATATCAATATTTACCACCCTTTTACTTAATATTTTGTATAGTTTTTCGAGTTTTATGAACGTTTTGATATGTTTTAGTTTATTTTGCAGATAAAATAAAATCGGGACTTAATGGAATTAATCAGGACGAAATGTAGAACAAATAAGGGAAAAAACTGGACTTGATATTTTGATTTTGGAGATTGGAAACTTGAAATGGCATTCTAACGAAGTACAATTTCAGAAATTTCAACTTTGTGTAATTGTTGTATTTTGACCATAACTTTTTGTTCTGATATCGGATAGAGGTGATTCAAATTCTAGATTAAAGACGACCCAAAGATCTACAACTTTGAAGTTCATAGGATTTTCGAATTATGAAGTTTTCATTATTGAAATTGATAAAACATCCAGAAATGTGTTATTTGTAATTATTAAAGCCATTTTCAAAACAAAAAAAAATAAAAATAAAAAATGGAAATTGTCAAACTTCCTTGCAAGTTTGGTGGAAGATTTGGTGCCATGTTTGGTGGAGAAATTGGTTGAGAAATTGGTGGAAGCCTTTAGATTTGCCTATAAATACCAAGCTAAACTTTGTAAATTTTTCATGCTTTATTTGATAGATTTCTCCATGAAAACCTAAACGAAAGTATCTTGCATTTTTATTTAAGTTTTCTTGTATTTTCTATTTATTTATTTAATAAATTTTTATGTGTTTTTAATTACATCATGAGTAGGTAATCTCTTTTTGCTGGAGTCTGGGTGAAACTTTTAATATAATAATTTAGATTTACTCCTTTAATTTAAATAAGTAAATTGAATTAATTATCTACCGCCTATATGGCCGGTTTTATATTATTGGACTTAGTTTCCGCCTATATTGTCAGTTTAAGTGCTAACCTTGTTACCGCCTACATGGTCGGTTTATATGATTTTGTTACCGCCTATATGGTCGGTTGGACTTTGGAAAAATGACATCCACCGCCTATATGGTCAGTTTTAATATAATTAATTCAAGAAATGATTAATTGATAAGGGAGTAATCTATATTTGAAGTATTAAAAGTGAAACCACTAGCTCCATCACTTTCTTTTATTGTTGTAATTTTCTTTACTTTTTAATTTTCTGTTATGTTATTTTGTTTAACTATGCATTTTGTAATTTTAGGTGTGTTTTGTAACTAAAAATATTCTATAGGGTTGTGATGAATTTCAATATCATCGTTTTATAAGTGGTTATTTTATGTTTTGGGTAGTATATTGGTTTATTTATTGAGTCTTAAGCTTAATGCTTCTTGTTAACTGGCCATTAATAAGATTGATTTGGTAAACTTAAAATGAACTTGGAAAAGAGATTTTAGGTTTTAGCCATAGACTCAATAGCTCAAGATCTCACCTTGGGGTAAATGTCTCTTAGGTAGATTTCCTTACAGGATTGGAATATACATGTCGGGCGGGGTAGCCATAATTGGAACTTAATCTTAATGAATTCAAAGTTTCTTAATTAACATAGGAATATAATTAATTGGGTTACTTTGGGTATTTACATCTGACCATCGGAAGAGGCTTTTGCATAACTTCGTATTTTGATATATTACACAAACATGAGATAATCACTTCATCTTTAAAAGATATTGGAAGGATTCACAACCCTGTATTTTGTCATATCATTATTTAAAACTTAAAATCTACCTTTGTTTTGTTTTAATTACTTGTCTTTAGTTTAAAATCATCATTCAACCAAAAATTAATCAATTAGATGCTCGTAGACATTTAGCTTCATAAATTAATAGCTTAGGTATTAAGTCCTCGTAGGATCGATATATTTTATACTATTTGAGCGATACGTGCGCTTGCGTAACGTGTGTGTGTTTACCACCGATCAAGTTTTTGGCGCCATTATCGGGGACTTATTTATCTTTTACTATTAATTTTGGGGTTATATACCTTTACTTGTGTCTAATTTATTTTTACTTATTATTTTTGTTTTCTTGTGTTTCAGGTTCTCAGTCACTACATAAGAAGAACCAGAAGCTTTGAAATTCATCCGCTTGACCCAGAAATTGAAAGAACCATCAGACAGTTGAGAAGGGAAATGCGAGAAGGCCAAGAAGTACTGATCAACATGGAACCTGAACATTTGGAGGTTGTACTACCAATTCCCATTCGAGACAGAACTATTCCGATGGTTGACGGCTTCATTTCATGTATTGTACTTCCTCCCTTACCAGCAAATGTGTGTGACATCAAAACATGCATTCAGATGATACAACAGTCAGTTCAGTTTGGGGGGAATGCAACTGAAGATCCTAATTCCCACATCAGAAACTTCCTGGAAGTTTGCGACATATTCAATTACAACCAAGCGGCAGAAGAAGCAATGAGACTGCGTGTTTTTTCATATTCCTTGAAAGACAGAGCTAAGGCTTGACTACATTCACTACCAGCAGGTTCCATCACAACTTGGAACATTCTAGCCACCAAATTCCTTGCAAAGTACTTTCCTCCAGCCAGAACTACAAAGTTGAGGAATGACATTACTGTAAGTGTTCCTAGAACATGCCAAAATCGTCTAAAAGTGATTTGTGTGTGAATAAATCAAAGAAAGTTGTGGAAATACTCACTTTGATCGGATGAAGTTCAAGACTTTTTCTTCTTTGTTGGAAGCTCCAAGCCTTTGATTTGAATTCCAAACTCAATGATGAGTTTCCCTATCACCTTGGTTGACTCCTTTAAGTGCTAGCTTTGAAAAATTTTGCAACAAAATTCCATTAGAGAGAGCATGGTTCACGCCGATTGTGAGGAAGAAATAGAGAAGATGAATAGTTACTTGTTTCATAAAAAATGTGTGTTAAATATGGTTTCCAAAACCATGTTGGTTAAAAGCAAGTGGTTTTCTAAAAACCATTCACTTTTGACAACTACCATCATCACCTTTGACAAGTGATGTGAGTGGTTGGTCCGACCCAATTAAATTCAAAATTCAAGTAGGATTAGACAACACACTTCGAACTCGGTTACGTTTAATCCAATTAAACGAACTTTCTGTCGCGATGATAAGCGGAAAATATATCAATATTTACCGCCCCTTTAACTTAATATTTTGTTTAGTTTCTCGGGTTTGATGAACGTTTTGATGTGTTTTAGTTTATTTTGCAGATAAAATAATATCGGGTCTCAATGAAATCATTTAGGATGAAATATGGGTCAAATAAGGGCAATTATTGGACTTGATATTTTAATTTTGGAGATTGGAAACTTGAAAGGGCGTTTTGACGAAGTGCAGTTTTGGAAATTCCAGTTTTGCGCATATGTGGTATTTTGGGTATATCTTTTTACTCAAATATTGTATTCCGCTGATTCAAGTTCCAAATTAAAGAAAACTCAAAGATATACAACTTTGAAAGAGAAAATATTTTCTAAATCTGAAGATTTCATGACCGAAATTTATGAACCATCCAGAAGTGTGTGATGTGTAATTATTAAAGTCATTATCAATCATTTTCAAAGCAAAATATAAATTAATAAATAATTAATAAAAATTATCAAATCATCACCAAACATGATAAAAGATTAGTGGAGCAATTAATAATAGATTTGGTGGAGCAATTAGTGGAGCAATTAGTGGAGTAATTAATAATTGATTTGGTGGATGATTTGATGGAGGCAAAATTTTGCCTATAAATACCAAGCCATTTCATTTGTAAAATTCATACTTTCTTCTAAGGAATTCCTTAAGAATACTAAGAAGATTGTATCTTGTTTGTTTATTTACAGCTTTCAGTAATAAATTTTCGTTTTCGCACTTTCTTTTCTTTACTTTTCAGTTTTTTTACTTTCCGCAATTTACTTTTACGCACAGTATTTTTCTTTATTTAATTTTCAGTTTTTACTTTTCAATAATGAGGAGGTAACTCCCCTTTGCTGGGGTAAAAGGTAAAACTTTTATTACTAATATTTAGATTAATCTCCCTTAATTATAATATATAAACTAGTTAAAACCTGACTTAACGAGGATACCGTCATATTGGTCGGTTGGTAATTATTTAAATTGGTTTTAACCTGACTAAACTGGATACCGCCTGATTGGTCGGTTGGTAATTAATTATTAATTTGACTTAATCTGGATACCGCCTATATGGCTGGTTGGTAATTATCATGCAAAGTTAATATATTATATTAAGGGAGATATCTAAAATAGAAGTAATAAAAGTGGATCATTTTACCTCAGCATTTTCTTTTATTGTAATTTTAATTTATTTACTTTTCAGCAATTTACTTTTCAGTATTTAATTTCAGCATTTACTTTCAGCATTTACTTTTCAGCATTTAATTTTCAGTATTTTATTTCAGCATTTACTTTCAGCATTTACTTTTCAGCATTTAATTTTCAGTATTTTACTTTATGTCTTTTATTTTATTTAAGTTTTTTTTACTACCCGTAAATATGTGTCGTAACTAAGCCAATTATCTGAGGTTGTGATGAAATCCAATATCACCGGTTTATAAAGGGTTAAATTATAGCTTGGGTAATTTAAAGGTTTACTTATTAAGTCTTAAGCTTAATGCTTCTTGTTGTCTGATCACCAATAAGATTGATGTGGTAAATCTAAAATGAACTAGACATAGGGATTTTAGGTTTCAACCTTAGACTTAATAGCCCACGATCTTCCTTGAGGATATATAACCCTTTAATAGATTTCCTTACAGGATAGACATATACCTGTCGGGCGGGGGTAGCCATAATTGGAACTTAAACTTAATGAATCCAGATAATTTGGTTGACATAGACATATGGTTCAATTGGGTTAAACTGAGTATTTGCGTCTGACCATCGACAGAGGCTTTTGCATAATTTAGTGTCCAGGTTAGTAAACCGATTTATTACACAAACATAAAATAACCACTTCATCTTTAAAATGATATTGGAAGAAATCACAACCCTAGATAGTTTTTAATATTGAATTTTCTTAAAACCTACTTTCGAACAATTTTATTTACTTTTTTTTAAATTTAGAATCGTCACCATTTCAAATCAATCAAACAACCTGTTAGATACTAGTAATCATTTGACTTCATAAAATTAATAAATTAGATATTAAGTCCTCGTGGGATCGATATTTTTATACTACTTGAACGATACGTGCGCTTGCGTTATACGTGTGTGTTTACGCCGGTCACGCGACGTAATTAAATCCAATTTAATTAAATAATAATGCCTCGAAAAATTATTACGGAAGTCGCTAATGAATTAATTCTAAATTAATTCGTTCGCTAGAATTAAAATCCAATTTCAATTAATATATCCAATATATTATTTTAGCCCAAATAAATAAATTAAATAGAAAAATCCAATTTAACTATTAAATTTATTTTACCGATTAATTCCAAATTAATCGTGTTCTCTCTTCTCGACGAATTTAATCCCAGATAAATTCTTGACGTAATTAATCACAGATTAATTCTTTATCTGTTAATTAATCTCAGATTAATTCTTACCGTAATTAATCCTAGATTAACTTTCTCTCTCATAATTAATCTCAGATTAATTCTGTTCGAGTCAAATGTCATCGGTTAATCTTTGGGAAGCGACCCAAGAGATCCCTGGATATGTTGGCAGTAAATACGGTCATCGGACTATCCGAATACGTGTGTATTCGGTACCACGTTCTTACCGATTTACAAGACATGATTGGCTTCTAGCAAAGCACCGTGTCTACCCAATTCTCCAGAAATATTCTTTTCAGGAATATATAATCTTTGTCAGACGTAGTATACGTAGTATTGCGTATTACGATCCAGTATCGGATGTCACATGCTAGGCCTGAGGCTGGAATTGTGTCTGCCCCGTACGAAGCATATATCGGATCTCTGGTAACTAGTCTTTATAATCGGATAATCATGACATATTCATATTATCCTGATGACTGCAGTACTTAAGAGTACTAGTTCCGTATCCTACGTGATCATAATCTCCATATGACTGAAGTGATACTTCCATCTTGACATCACACCCAATACACTACGATTCTCAGTATACCCAGAAGAGGCGTACACAGAACTTGTTAAACCCCGGACGACCAAAACCAAAGTATACCAATTGTCGCAAGTATTAGCGATGCAAGTCTCAGGTTAAGACCAAATACACCTACCCTGATTCGGATTCCCATAGACACATAGTCATACTACCAATGGGATTCCGAGGGGTCTATCCAGAGCGAAGCTGTTTCCGTACCATCGGTAAACAGAACATCTTATTACACTTGCATGAGTATCCAATACCCAAATATATAAGAACTATGTCGTTACACTTCCATAACACGCACAAGTGTAATACTAGCCTATTCCGTGTTATCGATGTCCAGTCTCGATAATACTACGACTAGGGATATTTAATGATTAAATCTTACATGGATTAATATTGTCTCATATCCTATTAATCTGGTACTAATCATATGGACTTTTATCATTTATATATCTGAGTAATCCAATTACAAATGATAAAAGAGCAATTTCCTTTGTCACATAGTTAATTTGTATAACAACACCATGTTCTGTACAAATAGTGATGCTATGAGTCATAATTGTCTAACAATCTCTCATTTGGCCTATAGCCAATCACTCAAGTGTCCTACACCTGAACTATGTACGGGTCGCTCAAATTTCTACTGAGAAACAGCTTTCGTCAGCGGATTTGCAATGTTATCATCTGATGTGTTTTATTCGATCATCACATCGCCACGATGTATGATCTGACGAATTAGATGAAATAGTCAAAGTATATACTTGGATCGTTGATGAGACCGCGGTTCCTTAGCCTACGCTGTAGCCTAGCTCAGCTGCTAACAGAACTACACCTAATCCAATTAGGATTATATAGATCCAAAATGCTTCTTTTGCTGCCTTAGTTGCAGCAATATTCCGCTTTTATTATCTATTCGGCAACAGTATCTTGCTTGGAAGATTTCCAGCTCACTGTTCCGTTATTCAAACTAAATATTTACCCTTATTGCGACTTAAAGTCGTCTTTGTCGGTTTGGAAACTTGCAACGGTGAACCCAGTTACCTCAAGTTCTCATTCTCCATAAATTAAGAAAGCATCCTTAGTTCGTCTAAGATACTCAATGATGTTCTTTACATCAATCCAGTGACCATCACCTGGATTGGCCTTATTGCATCTACATATGCTCAAAGCATATGAGACAGCAGGTCACATACATTTCAAAAATGTACTAGCTCTGGGAGGGTTGTAAGCAGCTTTCTAGATCTATCCTAGTAGATCTTTATTCCTAGAATAAAGCCTGTTTCTCCCAGGTATTCCATGAAGAATTTTAATGAAAGCCAAGCTTTCACCGATTATATTATGGGAATGTTATTGCTAAGAAGCAATATATCATCAACGAATAGGACATTCATTGTCAGTGCGCTCCCACTAACCTTCTTATATACACAAGAATCATATTCGTTTTGAATGAAATCATATACCATTATAATCTTATCAAAACGTTGGTTCCAAGAACACAATGCTTGCTTTAATCCATAAATGGATCGATTTAACTTACAAACCTTGTTTGCATGTTTCTGCACGATAAAACCGCCAGGATGTTGTAAACATCCTCCAAAAGGTTTCCGTGAAGGAAAGCGGTTTTGACGTCCATATGCCATATTTCATAAATGAAATATGCAGCATTAGCAAGCATTATCCAAATAGATTTAATCATGGCAACATGTGAAAATTTCGTCGTAGTCAACACTATGTCGTTGATGATACCCTTTATGTACAAGCCTAGCTGTGTACATTTGTATGTTGACATCCATGTATGTCTCACTTGAAGACTCATATAGTACCAATAGACACAATGCCTTCTGGTACATCAACCAGTGTCCAAATTTGGTTGTATACATGGAATCCATTTCGGACTTCATGGCATTTTGCCATAAAATGAGTCGATACCATGTATCACTTCCTCATACGTAGCTGATTCTTCTTCCTCAATAAGATTGATATCTACATGAGGTGAGATCAGAAACCCATAACTCCCAGGTTGTTTTCTGACTCTCTCCGACCTACGCGGTTCTTGTGTATTCGAAGATTATTGGTATAGTTTCATCCCTGATGAACTGTTGGTGTTCCATGAGGACTCGGTTCCTGGAACAGTATTACTCCGATTTTCATCGAGTTCTACTTTTCTCCCACTTACCACTGTATTTAGGTATTCCTCTTAGGAAAACCGCATGGATAGCAACAATTACATTGTTCTCTTGTGAGTTGTATAAGTACTATACTTTGGTTTCCCTAGGACAACCAACAAATAGGCACTTATCTGATTTGGGTTCTAGTTTGGTACCATCCAAACATTTAGCGTATGCCCAGCATTTCCAAATCTTCAGGAATGAGAAACCCGATTTCTTTCCTGTTCATATCTAACATGAAGTTTGTCTAACAGATTTTCGTGGAACCTTATTTAAAATAAGTATTGCACTGTTTAATGTGTATCCTCATAAGGAAATCGGTAGCTCAGAGCGACTCATCATTAACCTTACCATGTCCAACAAAGTTCGATTTCTATGTTCGGACACACCGTCAAATTGAGGTGTCCCGTGAGGAGTCCACTGTGAAAGAATACCATACTCTTTCAAGTAATCTTGAATCTCATATGTTTAAGTATTTTACACCATGGTCTGACCGTAATGTTTTTAATACTTTTACCGATCTGTTTTCTTATTTCGTGTCGAAACTCTTTGAATTACTCAAAAGTTTCTGACTTGTGTATCATAAGATACACATAACCGTAATGTGATGCACATCCGTAACGGTTACGAAGTATTCATATCCACCTCTAGCCTAGCTAGACATGGGCCCACTTACGTCACAATGAATGAGGGCTAACAGATCGGTGGCATTGTACTTTTACCAAGTAAAAGGTGTTTTAGGCACTTTGCCTAATAAACTAGATTCATAGACATCATTTGAATTAGAATCAAATCTGTCCTAGTATCCACTCTTCGAAAGTGTGGATATACGAGTCTTGTTAATGCGTCCCAGACAACAATGCCACTTTTAAGTCTCAACAGATTTATTCAGTTTGAGCTTTTGTTTGTCATATTATATGTTTGAGATTCATTTATATTCTAAGTATAAATTCTGTTATTCACATCTAATGTACTTATCTCAATATCATCTTTATAAACAAAACACTTAATGTTCTAGAATATAAAGGTATACCCGCAACGGGTTAAACTAGATATAAAGATAATGTCTCTAGTCGAACTAGGTACATTATAACAGTCTCCTAATTTAAGTACATGCCCAAAGGGCAGTTCTAAAACTTAGGTCCCCACAGCCAAAATAGCGACTTTTGTCCCGTTTCCGACTCATAGGTCGATCTCATTTGAAGTCAGTATCCTGCTCATCAGCAGATCCCACACATCAGTACATATGTATGTTCCACATCCAGTATCAAAAATCCAATTTTTAAACTAGTAGTGGTCATGTTTATAACAAATATTCTTGAAGTCGGAGCCTTGCCCGCCTTCACTTCCTTCATGTTTGCCTTGTCCATATGGCAGTCACGCTTCCAGTGACCCCGTTTGCCACATTTTAGGCAGACATCTTGGGATATGTCTGTTGTCTTCCCAGAAGACAGTGACGATTTTGCCTTTGCCCCTTTTAGAAGCTCTGGCTCTGCCTCCTTGAGCATAGCCATCAACTCTCCAAGAGTTTTCTCTTGGTTCATAATGAACCTGCCCCAGCATTCGGGCAAAGACTGTAAGATCAAATCTTTGGAAGTCTCGTCCTCGTAGGTATTGCCCAGCTAACCTAGTTGTTCGATGTCAGCAATCATCTGCGACACCTAGTGCTCGACAGATGTACTCTCTGACATACGCGAGCGAAAGAGCTTCTTTTGCAATTCGTACTTCTAAGATCTAAGGTTAGATCTATGAAGATCCTTTAATTTCAAAATCATGGTATAAGGATCTAATCCTTAGTTTTGACGACAAAATTAAAGTGTCATTGCATCAAGCACAAAAGATTGAGCACTAAAGTTATCATCACCATGAGTCTTCCAAAGCTCATGCTCTACTATTTGCTCCACTCCGGGCTCAGGTCCGAGAGGTTTCTCTATCAAATAGAATAACTTCTCAGTACCCATGACTATCTTGAGGTTCTATTCCCAATCTGAAAATTAGAGCCGTTTAAAGACAATTTCACCCAGGATTATGTTCTAAACGCTAATATTTCAGTTATCTTGATTCCAATAGTCCAACTATCCAATCAACGATTTCGGGTACAATCGAATGTAACGATTACTATAGTCTAACTATATAATCAACTACTATTGATTGGTTACATTCAAATGTATTGATTACTATAATCCAATTATATAACCAACTACAAATGAAGTAGTTTGAATATAGTCCAACTGTTCAATTAAAATAACAATTGAATATTAGTCCAACTAATATTTAATGTCGAAAAATTAAATGAGCGCGTATTGGCAAGTATTTAAACGAAATTGCAAATTTAATACTTGCCTCCCACTATTTTTCGGTGAGCCTCTAACCCTCTGTGGAGTACTCGGGAAACCTAGTTTCCTAGTGGGCTAGGATCCCGTTAAATAACACACAACCTTGACTTTGGCCAACAAGTTATATGAAACTTAACTAGGTAGATCTCTAAGATCAATTGGATCTCATCCAATTCCTAGATCCAGTAGGCGGACCTCCAAGTCTGAAACATATATCCAAAATATGCCAATATATCTAATATATTGCCTAACCTTTTTCCTCTGAATCAACTAAGCCTTGGCTTTGGCTCAACAAGCTTAATGAAACCAGTTAAGTGTGACCCATTGACAGTGGGAAAGCTTCATAATCGAGGTCGATGAACAAGAAGTGACCTTGACTTTGGCCAATAAATCACAACTTGCCCAAGACGTACGATATAGAACAAAGCTTTCATGATTCAAACACATCCGCGATGGACAAAGGTCTTGACTTTGGCCAACAAACCAATGCCAATCTTGGATCTTGAGAGAGAATCACTCAATGGAAGGAAAAATGCTTAATATAAAATGAGGGTTTTTGTCGCGATTTGGAAACCAATTTATTATCTTTGATTAGGTCTCATCATACACCCTTAAGTATGCATTCTAAAAGCATAATAAGGCACGGATAAAATAATAATGATATTCGGATGGATATATAACAAACTTTGTTCCTATAACAAATCTCTCAATTTCCTCTCTCCCGCTAGCACTATTCATACTTCTACCCAATTACATAATACTTCTAAAGAAACCTCATTTACATTTAGGGGAATTGGTGAGAAGAGAAATACAATGAGAAAATAGGTAATAGGTCGGACACGCAGGTCCAATTTAATAAATTCTAAATTTATTACAATAATTTCCAAAATTGCCCTCACCCTTCTAATATCCATCCGATATACATTATTCATTCATACATCCAAGTATTCATACAAAGCATGTTATCAATCAATCTAATCCAATTAATTAATCTTTGATTAATGACCATCCAATGTTCAAACAACGATTTGATTTGCGCGAGTCCAACTCGTTTAAGAATAAATACTCAAAGTAAGTATTCTTGAATTATATCGAACTACAATTTTAAATCCAATTTAAATTATATTCAATACTAATTCATATTTAATTCCAAATTAAATAATTACACTTTTAATAGTGCCTTTTAGACTTGGATTCCAAATCCAATCTTCGTAGGTCTCGAAGGCCCAATTAGTATCCAATACTATTTAATTAAAATCCAATGGGCTTTTTAATTAATTCTTTACGTGTGGGCTTTAGCCATTATGGATCAAACCCAAGATGCCAAGGCCCAATAGGAATCACCATATGCCATAGAATTAATTTTGGCCCATTAGGCCCAATTAATTATTAAAGGCCCAATGTCATACTTTGGACTTTATGGAAATGTTTTAGGTCCGATTGGATCCAACCCAATTTTCCTAAACAAAACTTGGCCCAACCAAGCCCATTAAGCCCAATTATAACAAATTAAATTAATACAGCATTCCAAATTACATATTAATTCAATTAAAGTGCAATTAAAATAATTAATAAATTAATTTAATGTTTCCAAAACACTAATTAATTCAACTAATCATACTCAACATTTCCAATTCATGTTCAACACAAATTGAAGCAAAATCAATTCCATAACATGCTACATACTCACTGTTTTGGCAAGGAAATTATGATACAATTTGATTTCAATCCAATTAAATCAACATCTAAAATACATTTCATACCAATTAACATATCCAATTGCTAATTATCAAAAAAATCACCATGAGTCCTCTAGGGCATGTATTCGACCATGTATAAGAATTTGGGGATTTTTGATCCAATCAATTTTTCACAAATTCAATGATATACAAATCCAATTCAACATCATATAAACATAACCCAACCATCAATTTAAGAAAATACATACTCCAAGCATAAATTCCCAAATTAAAGTCCATAAACCCTAGATTTTCAAATCAAACTTAGATCGCTCTGATACCATTGTAAGTGTTCCTAGAACATGCCAATTGTTAGTGTCCTAGACATGCCACAAGATCTCTAAGCGTGATTCTTGTGTGAATAAATCAAAAATAAGTTGCGGAGGACTTACATTGATCGGTTGAGTTCAAAACTTTTCATGGATGTTGAAGCTTCCAAGCTCATGGGTGAGTATCCCTATCACCTTCATTTGACTCTCATATGTGCTAGCAAGAACAAATGGAAGAAATTTTATCTCCCAATGAGAAAACAAATTTGCCCGAGAGAGAGGGAAGCAGTCGGCCATGTTGAACCAAATGGCATTCGGTCAAAATGATTTAGACATAGGCCATTTGCCCTTTTGCATTTTCAAAAAATGCATAGGCCATTAAATTCTTTTGAATTAATAGAAAGCAATAGCTTATTTTCCTTTTTGAAAAGAAAACCCTCTGACTTTCTTTTTATATATAATCATGGCACTTCTTAGCAATAACATTCCCATAACATAATCGGTGAAAGCTTGACTTTTATTAAAATTCTCCATGGAAAACCTCGGAGAAGCAGGCTTTATTCTAGGAATAAAGATCTACTATGATAGATTTAGAAAGCTGCTGACACTCTCTCAGTATTTGTACATTTTAATATGTACGTGACCTGATGTCTCATATGTTTTGAGCATATGTAGACTCAATCAGGCCAATCCAGGTGATGGTCACTGGATTGATGTTAAGAACATCCTTGAGTAACTTGGATGAAACAAGGATGCTTTCTAAGAATATGGGGAAATGAGAACTTGAGGTGACTGGGTTCACCGCTGCAAATTTCCAAACCGATAAAAACGATTGTAAGTCGTAATAAGGGTACTATATAGTTTGAATAACGGAACAGTGAGCTGGAAATATTCCAAGGAAGATATTATTGCCGAATAAACAACAAAAGTGGAACATTGCTGCAGCTGAGGCAACAATATAAGCATTTTGGATCTAAATAATTCCTAATTAGATTAGGAGTAGTTCTGTTAGCAGCTGAGCTAGGCTACAGCACAGGCTAAAGAATCACGGTATCATCAATGATCCAAGTAGTACTTCAACTATTTCATCTGATTCGTGAGTTATGGCGATGTGATGATCGAATAAATCGCATCAGATGATAACCTTGTAAATCCACTGACGAAAGATGTTTCTCAGCAGAAGTTTGAGCGACCCGTACATAGTTCAAGTGTTAGACACTTGAGTGATTGGCTATAGGCCAAGTGGGAGATTATTGGACAATTATGACCCATAGCATCACTATTTGTACAGAACATGGTGTTGTTGTACAAATTAACTATGTGACAAATGAAATTGCTCTTTTATCATTTGTAATTGGATTACCTGGATATATAAATGATAAAAGTTCTTATGATTAGTTCCGGATTAATAAGATATGAGACAGTATTAATCCACAAATGTTTAATCATTAAATATCACTAGTCGTAGTATTATCGAGACTGGACATCGATAATGCGGAATAGGCTAGTATTACACTAGTGCGTGTTATGGAAGCGTAACAGCATAGTTCTCATATATTTGGGTATTGGATACTCATGCAAGTGTAATAGAAGGTTCTGTTTACCGATGGTACGGAAACAGCTTCGCTCTGGATATACCCCTCGGAATCCCATTGGTAGTATGACTATGTGTCTATGAGAGTCCGAATCAGGGTAGGTGTATTTGGTCTTAACCTGAGACTTGCATCGCTAATACTTGCGACAATCAATATACTTTGGTTTTGGTCGTCCGGGGCTTTAACAGGTTCTGTGTACGCCTCTTCTGGGTATACTGAGAATCATAGTGTATTGGGTGTGATGTCAAGATGGAAGTATCACTTCAGTCATATGGATATGATGATCACGCATGGATACAGAACTGGTACTCTAAGTGCTATAGCCATCGGGGAAGTATGACTAGGTCATGACTTTCCGATCATAAAGAGACTAGTTGTTTGTGATCCGATATATGCTTCGTACAGGGCAGACACAACTCCAGCCCCAGGCCTTGCATGTGATATCTGATACTGGATCGTAATACGCAATACTACGTATACTACGCCTGACAAAGATCATATATTCCGTAGAAGAATATTTCTGGAGAATTGGGTAGGCACGGTGCTTTGCTAGAAGCCAACCATATCTTGTAAATCGGTAAGTGTGTGGTACCGAGTACGCACGTGTTCGGATAGTCCGATGACTGTATTTACTGCCAACATATCCAGGGATCTCTTGGGTCGCATCCCAAAGATTCACCGATGATGTTTGACTCGAACAATATTAATCTGGGATTAATTTAGAGAGAGAAAATTAATCTGGGATTAATTACGGTAAGAATTAATCTGGGATTAATTAAGAGAGCGAATATTAATCTAGGATTAATTCTTACCGTAATTAATCTGGGATTAATTACGGTAAGAATTAATCTGGGATTAATTATCAGAGAAAGAATTAATCTAGGATTACTTGCGTCGAGAATTTATCTGGGATTAAATTCGTCGAGAGGAGAGAACGGGATTAATTTGGAATTAATCGGTAAAATAAATTTAATAGTTAAATTAGATTTTACTATTTAATTTAATTGGGCTAAAATAAAATATTAGATATATTAAATAAAAATCGGATTTCAACGGGGAATTAAATTGGATTTTAATTTTAGCGAACGAATTAATTCGCGAGCGACTTCCGTAATAATTTTACTGGGTATTATTATTTAATTAAATTAGATTTAATTATGCCGCGACAAAAAATTCGTTTAATCGGATTAAACGAACCCGAGCCCAAAAGTGTGTTGTATAAGTTACAAGAATTTTGAATTCAATGTGATGGGACCCACTCACTTACATCAATTAGTCACTATTTGATGGAAGTTGTTAGGATAGTAAATTGGATTTTCATATCCCTATTACACCTACCTAGTTAATACAACACAACTAATTAATCTTTAAAAAGTGATTTTCATTTTTTCTCTCTCCCATGCATTTTTGGCCGAATTGCACTTGGTCTTTTCTAAGTCAAAATGGCCTTTGTTTTTTGCATTTGGCCGAATGGCACTTGGCCACTGTCATTATTATTTTTTTCATTCATTTTGGCTAAAGGCCTTAGAAAAGTGAAAAATTGATTTTGACGTTTCCCTCTCTCTTTCAATTGGCGCACAGAGTGGCCATTAAATGGCTTCTGAATTTTTTTTTTCAATTTGCCGATTGCCTCTGCTTTGAAAGGCTGAATGGCCAGTGTCTTCTCCATTTTGGCCGAATGGCCTTTTCTTTTGAAGAAGCAAAATGCCAATGCACTTTGAGTGCATCTTTGTCTCGGCCAAATGGCCTATTCATAATTATGGGCGATTACTTCTCTCTCCATATGGCAAATTTGTTTCTCCTTGGGAGATCAAATTTGTTCCATTTATTCAAGCTAGCACTTATGGGAGTCAAATAAAGGTGATAGGGATACTCACCCAAGAGCTTGAAAGCTTCAACATCCATGGAAGTTTTGAACTCAACCGATCAATGTAAGTCCTCCGCAACTTATTTTGATTTTTTATTCACACACGAATCACGCTTAGAGATCCCATGACATGTCTAGGACACTTACACCAAGATCATCTAAGAGTGATTTGTGTGTGAATAAATCAAAGAAAGTTGCGGAAATACTAACTTTGATCGGATGAAGTTCGAGACTTTTTCTTCTTTGTTGGAAGCTCCAAGCCTTTGATTTGAATTCCAAACTCAATGATGAGTTTCCCTATCACCTTGGTTGACTCATTTAAGTGCTAGCTTTGGAAAATTTTGCAACAAAAATTCCATTAGATAGAGCATGGTTCACGCCATTGTGAGGAAGAAAGAGATAAGATGAATAGTTACTTGTTTCATAAAAAAATGTGTGTTAAATATGGTTTCCAAAACCATGTTGGTTAAAAGCAAGTGGTTTTCTAAAAACCATTCACTTTTGCCAACTACCACCATCACCTTTGACAAGTGATGTGAGTGGTGGGTCCCACCCAATTAAATTCAAAATTCAAGTGGGATTAGACAACACACTTCAGACTCAATTACGTTTAATCCAATTAAACGAACTTTCTATCGCGACGTAATTAAATCCAATTTAATTAAATAATAATGCCTCGCAAAATTATTACGGAAGTCGCTAACGAATTAATTCTAAATTAATTCGTTAGCGAGAATTAAAATCTAATTTTAATTCCGAATTGAAATCCAATTTCAATTAATATATCCAATATATTATTTTAGCACAAATAATTAAATTAAATAGAAAAATCTAATTTAACTATTAAATTTATTTTACCGATTAATTCCAAATTAATTGCGTTATCTCTTCTCGACGAATTTAATCCCAAATAAATTCTCGATGTAATTAATCTCATATTAATTCTTTCTCTGTTAATTAATTCCAGATTAATTCTTGCCGTAATTAATCCCAGATTAATTTTATCTCTCATAATTAATCTCATATTAATTTTGTTCGAGTCAAATGTCATCGGTGAATCTTTGAGAAGCGACCCAAGAGATCCCTGGATATGTTGGCAGTAAATACGGTCATCGGACTATCCGAATACGTGCGTATTCGGTACCACGTTCTTACCGATTTACAAGACATGGTTGGCTTCTAGCAAAGCACCGTGCCTACCCAATTCTCCAGAAATATTCTTTTCAGGAATATATAATCTTTGTCAGACGTAGTATACGTAGTATTGCGTATTACGATCCAGTATCGGATGTCACATGCTAGGCCTGAGGCTGGAATTGTGTCTGCCCCATACGAAGCATATATCGGATCTCTGGTAACTAGTCTTTATAATCGGATAATCATGACATATTCATATTATCCCGATGACTGCAGTACTTAAGAGTACTAGTTCCGTATCCTACGTGATCATCATCTCTATATGACTGAAGTGATACTTCCATCTTGACATCACACCCAATACACTACGATTCTCAGTATACCCAGAAGAGGCGTACACATAACTTGTTAAACCTCGGATGACCAAAACCAAAGTATACCGATTGTCATAAGTATTAGCGATGCAAGTCTCAGGTTAAGACCAAATACACCTACCCTGATTCAGATTCCCATAGACACATAGTCATACTTCCAACGAGATTGCAGGGGGTCTATCTAGAGCGAAACTGTTTCCGTACCATCGGTAAACAGAACCTCATATTACACTTGCATTAGTATCCAATACCCAAATATATGAGAACTATGTTGTTACACTTCCATAACACGCACACGTGTAATACTAGCCTATTCCGCATTATCGATGTCCAGTCTCGATAATACTACGACTATGGATATTTAATGATTAAACCTTACGTGGATTAATATTGTCTCATATCCTATTAATCTGGTACTAATCATATGGACTTGTATCATTTATATATCCGAGTAATCCAATTACAAATGATAAAAGAGCAATTTCATTTATCACATAGTTAATTTGTACAACAATACCATGTTATGTACAAATAGTGATGGTATATGTCATAATTGTCCAACAATTACATCCTTTATACAAAATGACTCGGAATCCCTCTACGAAGCTTGGAAAATATACAAGGATTGGCTCAGAAAATGCCCTCACCATGAGATTGCAAAGTGGCTACAAGTCCAAACCTTCTATAATGGACTTTCTGGGTTAATGAGAACCACAATTGATGCTGCTGCTGTATGAGCGTTAATGGAAAAAGGAGAGGATTGGGCCTGAGACTTAATTAAGGAAATGGCCAACAATAATTCTTTATGGCCAACAGAAATGAGCATGATTCAACGAATCACAGTAATTTACGAAGTTGGAGCCAACACAATAATGAATACCAAGCTGGATCTGATTCGCAAAAATCTGGAAACTCTTAACATGAAGGTTAATGCTGGATCCACAAGTTCACCATATGGAGGAGCACCAGAGGCAGAATCATACAACCAATATGATGAGACTGTGAATTATGTCAACAATTTCAATAGGCAGAGGAACAATCCATATTCCAATACCTACAACTCAGGTTGGAAGAATCATCCTAATTCCACATGGAGCAACAATTCAGGGAAAATGAACAATCCACCACCAGGATTCCAACAACAAAATAAAGGCCAGGAGTATGAAAAAGAACCAGGAATAACAGAAGTGTTGGCTTACTTGAAAAATCTAGAAGCAAAATACGATTCTCAAGCAGCATCATATGATGCCATATTTCAATCCCAAACACCATTAATTCAAAGTCAATCAGCATATTTGAAAACACTGGAGAATCAATTGGGACAACTGGCCAATACTCAGAGTTACAGACCGTAATGTACCCTTCCTAGCAACACAGAACCAAATCTAAGGAACATTGAGAAGGAGCAATGTCATGTCATCACTTTGAAAAGCGGTATTGAAATCAACAAAAATGTTGGAGTCAAGGCAACTATTGAGGAAGTTCCAAAAGAAAGCAGCGAAGCAGATCAACAAATGTAGGAAAAATAGGCAAAAGTAAATGATCGAGAAAGATTCACTCCATCTCCACTTTTTCCACAACGTCTCCAGAAAAACAAACTAGACAATCATTTTGCTCGATTCCTGGAGATCTTCAAAAAGTTGCATATTAACATTCCATTTGCAGAAGCGTTGGAACAAATGCCCAGCTATGTCAAATTCATGAAAAAAAATTTGTCACGAAAGCGGAGATTGAGAGATTACGAGACAGTAGCATTGACAGAAGAATGCAGCGCCATCATTCAGAAGAAGCTTCCCCCAAAGTTGAAATATCCTGGCAGTTTCACCATCCATTGTACCATAGGAGAACATAACTTTGGTAAGGTTTTATGTGATTTAGGTGCTAGTGTTAACTTGATGCCTTTTTCAATTTAAAAAAAACTACAAATTGGAGAAGCAATGCCGACCTCAGTCTCTCTGCAACTTGCTGATAGATTGCTCACATTTCCGAGAGGCGTAGTTGAAGATGTGCTGGTCAAAGTCGACAAACTCATTCTCCCAGCAGACTTTATTATCCTTGACATGGAGGAAGACGAAGACATGCCCATCATCATCGGGAGACCATTCTTGGCTACAGGTCGAACCATTATTGATGTACAAAAAGGTGAACTAATCATGGCGGTACATGACCAAGAAGTAAAATTCAATGTTTTCAAAGCCATGGAATTCCCGAACGATGAAAAGAATGAGGAATGTTTCAGATTTGATGTGATAAATAGTATCGTCTAGAACTCTGATGCAATGCAAAGTTCTACTGACAAACTTAAAGCATGTCATCTACTTGTAGAGCCTGAAGATAAAGTGTACTGCACACTGAACAAGTTAAATCTTGAACTGTAAGCAACTGAAGAGAAAATGCTTCACCAACTCAAAAAATTGGAGGAATTTCACATACAGCCTTTCGAGAATGCCAAATTATAAAAAGAAAAGGCCAAGAAGAGACATGATGAGAAGTTAGTGCGCATACAACTAGAACCGGGGCAGCGGGTGTTGTTCAGCAAATCAAGGTTGAAATTTTTCCCTTAGAGGTTAAGATCACGGTGGTCAGGTTCATTCTTAATCACTCAAGTTTTATCATATAGAACCGTTGAGTTACATGATCCCAATTCTAATGAAACTTTCAAGGTTAAAAGTAAGCGTGTCAAGCACTACTGGGGAGAATCATTAGAGCGACAAAAAGAAATTGTCACACTTTCAGATCCAACCTAACGTTCAGGCAGTCATGTCTAGCTGACGATGTTAAACTTAGCGCTAGTAGGGAGGCAACCCATGCAATTTGTGTATATATTAAGATTTGATGTATTATATTTTTGTGTGTTTAATTTTGTAGGTAAAGTCACAGACAGGATGGAAGACGTTCTCGCAAATCTTCACAAGCAATTTTCTTCTCTCCCTCAAAACTCTCTGATGAAAGTCTACAAAGCTCGCATGGAACGAATGAGAATTCTGATGATCAAAGGTATTCTTAATGACATTCGTTGGATTATTGAAGCACGACTCCGATTGGCAAGTGAGTCATCTGACTCTTTTGTTTCATATCTGTCTGGTTTAGTAAGAGACACCTATGCTAAAAAGAGAAGAGCTAAAAGAATGAGTGTTGCTATAAATGTGCACGCATGACATGTAGCACTCGTTGTCATTCTTTAGGAATGATGTTTGATAACCGTGAAGATAAAATTAAATTCATTGGGGATGACTTGAGTAATGAGTCTTTAGATGACATATCATTGAATCTTGAGACGTATCCCAGTGGATATATGCATCACGTAATTCGCATGTTACATACATAATTCCGAAAAGAAAAACAACAATTAAGTCTCGGGAATCTGACTCTAAAAGACCATGTTTGCCAATTTATAAGAAAATTGGATGTGAAGTTGTCCCTGACACATAGATGTCAATCAAGCCGTTACTTTTTTGTAAATATTATTATCTATTTGTCTTTAACTAATAATTGTGATTTATTTCATGATTTTCTTTTATTTTCTCCTACATGATCCAGACTTTTTGACTTTCACGATATATTTTACTGTTTAGCTAATAATTGTCATTTGGCAGGTACTAGTGATATTTTTATTCACCTTTTTTCAGGTTCTAAAAATTTAGCTCATCATTGCACTCTTGAAGACATCCAGAGTTGATAAATAAATATAAAAAAATGGAAACAACTTCAAGAAGACGAGTTGTAAACATTTGTGTGTTTTGCGGTACTAGTGTTGGTTCTAAACCAGAGTTCGTTGAGGCAGCACAGGAATTGAGTAGAGTCATAGCTGAAAGGAATATGCACCTAGTATATGGCGGTGACAATCTTGGACTAATGGGGTGCGTTTCAAGGGCCGTACAGGAAAAATGTAGTCAAGTTTTGGGAATCATCCTAAAACCTTTGGCAGATGCAAATCTTATAGGACCATTAAACGGAGAGAAACTTATTGTACCAGGTATGTCTGAATGACTGGTTGAAATGATTAATCGTGTTGATGCTTTTATTGCTTTTCCATGTGGCTTGGGCACGATGGAGGAAATTTTTACAGTAGTATATTGGGTGAACTTGAATATACACCAGAAACCGATTGGATTGTTTAACGCTGATGGATTTTATGACTTTCTTTGTGTGTTTCTTGATGATGCCCGGAGAAATGGGTTCATGTCAAAACATGTAAAAGATATCCTATTTACTGCCAGAACTGCCCATGATTTAATTGACCAAATCTTAGCCTTTGAACCATAAATTGACCCCATCCTTTCCAAGATTAACTAGTCTGATAATGATCGTGGTAAGAAGCGTCAGATAAATCTGGATCTTAACCTTTAATTTTCTGTCTAGATGTAGAATTTCAGCTAACCAGGTACTATTTTCTAAACTCTTCTTCTATTTTTTAGACATTAGGGACAATGTCTCAATTAGGTTTGGGGGAGGGGAATAGTTGATTAACATATTATTTTTTCTTAGTTGTGTTGTTTTTATTTGATTTTTAGTCAAAAATTCAAAAAAAAAAAATTGTGTTTTTATGTTTTTAATTTGACTAATCGAGTGAAATTGATGTGAGATAGCTGAGTAAGGAATTTCCACTCCTGAGACGTATCTCAACCTATTTCGTAACAAGTTAATTTTTGTTTATTTCATTCTGAATTATCTAATTTGTGAATTCTCCATAAAACTGACTAAAATGGATCTTCATATGCTCAGTTGACGGGTATTATCAACATGCATGGTAACATACGACCATGAGTTGTAAGTGAAAAGTTTATAATATCCAGTACTCTAGTTTAATTGGAGGAAGCATCTAAAAAAGCGATGAAATTTTTTTTTTAAAAAAAATTATGTATATTAATAAAAAAAAAAACATCTGAGATCCGAGTAATTAAGTCCGAATGGGTGTTTTAACACCTAGTGCCCTAAAACCAACTGGTTTGGGAGTCACTGGCCCATAGCTCGCTACATGGATTGAAGATGTTATAAAAAAAATGAGAGAAAGAAAAATATCTGAAATCCGAGTAATTAAGTCTGTAAGGGTGTCTTAACACCTAATGCCCTAAAGCCAACTGGCTTGTGAGTCACTGACCTAAATCTCGCTACATGGATTGAAGATATTGTAAATTTAAAAAAAAAAATCAGAAAAAACTTTCATTGCTAAAAAAGGTGTGAATTCTGATAAAACTTTAGGACAAAAATATTATTCTCGTTTCAACTACACTTATGAATATTATGGGCACAATGAGCTGATTAATACTTTGTTGGTTGTGTATATGGAGAATGGTAAAAATAATCGGAGAATTTACTTATTTAGTAATTTACAAAGAAAGAAAACAAATATTAACATGGATAAGAAGTTTCACTTGTGTTAGTCACTAACTTGTTTATTCTCTTTTCTTTTGTCTTTTTGCTTTTGTATGCATTAGATTGAAGTTTGTGGGTATCGTCACTGTAAGCCCTCACGAGACTACTGTAGGTTTTCAGAGTTCATGCGCAGCGGAAATCGAGATTTTTGTAACATGAAAAAATTTAATTTTCACACATGAACAATCAAAACCGGATCCGTATTTTCTAGTATATTAATAATAAAATTATTTAGAACTCAAGTAAGAAAATATACATGCAGATCTGAATATCTTTGCAAATCGATTCTTTGAACCACGATCTTCCTCGTCTATCTACTCACCTCCAACGACACGTGTGGGCGTGAAAGTAATTACGAAGAATACTCTAATTTATTAAGGATCCGTGTACTCAGCATATGAGACGAATCCTGGATGCTGTTTTCTTTTGATTTTCTCAAATCAAACTTAAGAAAAAATAAAAGAAAACAATTTTCTTTTATTTTCTCTCTTCAGCTACAGTTTTTGTTGTTGTTCTTTTTAATCAAAATTGAAAAACCTCAAAAACTTCTCCAACAGCTCACGTTTTTATTGTTGTTCTATTAGATTTCTTTTAATTGTTGATCATTATCAACAGTAGTCTCATCAATTCCTCTTGCTCACGTTTTTCTTTGTTGTTGTTTTTCTTTTAATTGTTGATCATTATCAACAGTAGTCTCATCAATTCCTCTTGCTCACGTTTTTATTCTTGTTCTATTAGATTTCTTTTTGATCAACTTTTGATCAAAATAGAATTCTTATCTCATAGAATCACCTCTTTTGTTTTTAGAATTTCTTTTTGATTTATTAAAAAATCTCAAGTAAATCCATTAAGGATTTGATTTTCAAAAAATCAAAATAAAATTCTTTAATATTTATCCCATAATTTATCAAAGATAATTCATTAAAAAATAATTTTCAAAATTTCAACTTTTGAAATATTATCTTATTCAATTAAAATTTAATTAATCAAATTAATTAAATATTAATTTTCATAAATTAATAAATAGATACATTATCTATTAATAAATATATTAAGACAACATTGTCATAATTTCCAAACAAGAGCTATATGGAATAATTAGAGTGTAAAATAATTCATAATTATTTTAAATAATTCCCAACTATTTTTCTTCGCAATTATAATCGTTCGAACAGTGATAGAAGACGACGAGGGGACCGATGGACCTATAATTCTAAGCTCCAATAATTCCGTCGATTAATTATAAACTCTTTTATTAATCAAACGAAAATTATTAATTCTGGAGTAACTCCACTAAATACCCAGAATTGCACTCTCAGAATTATAGAATTAATTACTCAAAGTATTCGTCCATTGATATAGTCATTACCTATGTAGTGATCCTCCATAACAGATTCGTAAAGGAGCTAGGTATAAAAAATTCGTTAACCTCTCCAATTACATCTTTATCTTTGACTTCCATTAGTTCTCAAGTGAACAATTAATTCATAACTTTTATGAATTTGCGCGCTAATCGTTCAGGTCCTGAACTAACAAACAAGAGAATCTTATGAACGGATTTCATTATATCAGGTTAGCATTCCCAGCTATTCATTCAACTCATTCCCAAAATACAAGGTTTACGAAATGTAATAAATACAAAATCATACCGAGTAAATTAAAGAATAAATTAATATGATATAGGAGTCTGCTAAATATAATGATTTAAGATCATCGCATATATGATCATCATTATGATAAAATTGATGTTCTTTATTTAACGGAAATTATTAGAACTTTTCAATTTTATCTGGTCCTGTCAATATAATCTTATTATATAAAACACATTCATTTCTATGTCTCTACATGATATAGTCTGGATAGAACTATACCATTCATAATGGAATGAACTGTATTTATGACTTTGGATTTGAAGATTCCCAACTTCAAATCATAGTCATGGACAAATTTTGATTATTACTCTTTAAATTTTATCCATGCATATATGCATTAACATTTTACATAGACATATATGTTTAATTTAAAGCTATATAAATAATCACGGAATTTTCATGAATTTTATAAAGCAAATCAAAATGTATACATGGAATAAAATAGAATCACAAATTTATTAATCAATCATGTTTCGAACATATTTGCTTGTCGGGCATACAAATCCCAACAACTACAACTCGCCCACTAGGGACACTTAGGGGTTTAAAGGCTTGTTGCATACGCTAAATGTAACCGTGATCCCTACGAAAGTGGCTTAGTTTAATTTTAATTGTTTATTGTATTTTATTTTATTATTTTGCTCGATGACTAGCAAAATGTTAGGTTTGAGGGTGTGATGAGCGGAAAATATATCAATATTTACCACCTATTTTACTTAATATTTTGTATAGTTTCTCGAGTTTTATGAATGTTTTGATGTGTTTTAGTTTATTTTGTAGATAAAATAAAATCAGGACTTAATGGATTCAATCAAGACGAAATGTGGAACAAATAAGGGCAAAAACTGGACTTGACATTTTGATTTTGGAGATTGGAAACTTGAAATGACATTCTAACGAAGTACAATTTCGGAAATTTCAACTTTGCACAATTGTCGTATTTTGACCATAACTTTTTATTCTGATATCTGATGGAGGTGATTCAAGTTCCAGATTAAAGAAAACTCAAAGATCTACAACTTTGAAGTTCATAAGATTTTCAAATTCTGAATTTTTCATTATCGAAATTGATAAAATATCCAAAAGTGTGTTATTTGTAATTATTAAAGCCATTTTCAAAACAAAAAAAAAATAAAAATAAAAAATGGAAATTGTCAAACTTCCACCAAACATGCATGTTTTTTGGAGGATTTGATGTCATGTTTGGTGGAGAAATTGGTTGAGAAATTGGTGGAAGCCTTTAGATTTGCCTATAAATACCAAGCTAAACTTTGTAAATTTTTCATGCTTTCTTTGGGGGATTTCTCCATGAAAATCTAAAGGAAAATGTCTTGCATGTTTATTTAAGTTTTCTTGTATTTTTTCTTTATTTATTTAATAAATTTTTATGTGTTTTTAATTACATCATGAGTAGGTAATCTCTTTTTGCTGGAGTCTGGGGTGAAACTTTTAATATAATAATTTAGATTTACTTCATTAATTTAAATAAGTAAATTGAATTAATTATTTACCGCCTATATAGCCGGTCTTACATTATTGGACTTAGTTTCCGCCTAAATGGTCGGTTTAGGTGCTAACCTTGTTACCGCCTACATGATCGGTTTATATGATTTTGTTACCGCCTATATGGTCGGTTGGACTTTGGAAAAATGACAGTCACTGCCTATATGGTCGGTTTTAATATAATTAAATCAAGAAATGATTAATTGATAAGGGAATAATCTATATTTGAAGTATTAAAAGTGAAACCCCTAGCTCCAGCACTTTCTTTTATTGTTGTAATTTTCTTTACTTTTTAATTTTCTGTTATGTTATTTTGTTTAACTATGCATTTTGTAATTTTAGGTACGTTTTGTAACTAAAAATATTCTATAGGGTTGTGATGAATTCCAATATCACTGTTTTATAAGTGGTTATTTTATGTTTTGGGTAGTATATTGGTTTATTTATTGAGTTTTAAGTTTAATGCTTCTTGTTAACTGGTCATTAATAAGATTGATTTGGTAAACTTATTAGCCATAAACTCAATAGTTCACGATCTCACCTTGGGGTAAATGTCTCTTAGGTAGATTTCCTTACATGATAAGAATATACTTGTCGGACGGGGTAGCCATAATTGGAACTTAATCTTAATGAATTCAAAGTTTCTTAATTAACATAAAAATATAGTTAATTGGGTTACTTTGGGTATTTACATCTGACCATCGAAAGAAGCTTTTGCATAACTTCGTGTTCTAGATTAATAAACCAATATATTGCACAAACATGTGATAATCACTTCATCTTTAAACGATATTGGAAGGATTCACAACCTTGGATATTTTCATATAATTGTTTAAAACTTAAAATCTACCTTTGTTTTGTTTTAATTACTTGTCTTTAGTTTAAAATCAACATCCAACCAAAAATCAATCAATTAGATACTCGTAGATATTTAATTTCATAAATTAATAGCTTAGGTATTAAGTCCTCGTGGGATCGATATATTTTATACTACTTGAGCGATACATGCGCTTGCGAAACGTGTGTGTGTTTACCACTGATCAATAAACGGTGATATATACAAGTATTTTAAAAATCAAGATATTTTTGATATAAGTGAACACTAAAATTTTTAATTTTACCAAACTTAATTAAAAAATCACGATAACTTATCTTAATTTTTGTCATTAAGGTTCTATTTGATATTATGATTATAGAAAAGTGTGGTGAACTAGACCCGGCCACAATTATGGTTCAAAATCGAAACCGAATCAGTGAAAACTATAATCGAATCGATTTGAACGGTTCAATTAGGGTAAACTGTAACCGAACCGGTCACCACCGATTCGATTATTGTTTACATTTGTTTATTTTTAAAGTAAAAAAACGGTTAACTGTAATCGAACCGAACGGTTCAGTTCGGTTACCGAATCGTGGCCACCCCTATGGTGAACAAAAGGTGATATTTAATTTTATTTTGGCCCCGAATGATATTGTGATTCGATATATGGTGAGATATCAAAATTGTGTTTTAATTAATCATTAAGTGCGTGCTTAATAATAAAAAATTACGATTACACATCATAATTTATTTCAAAAATTGAGTTTTGTTAAAGATAAAGTTTTTAATATTTGCCCACCAACGAAGTATTAGAAAAGCACACGATATTTGTTTTTAGGTAAAAATGCAAAACTGACCTTCTAACTTTCACGTTTTTTCATTTCAGTCCACCAACTTTCAGTTTTGTCAATTCAGTCCTCTAACTTTCAATTTTTGTCAATTCAATGCTCTGTTACAAATTCGTTACTGTTGCTGTTACTGCTGCCAAAACTGAATAGATTTGTGTTAAAAAGAAGAAATTACGATTAATAATCACAATTTTTTATTAATTAAATATTTATTTTGACCAAAATATAATTTTATAATCTACCATGAATGAAACCACAATGCTAAATATGCTCTAATCAAATACTTAAAAAATTATGTTCAAACTTATAATAAGTGTTTTGAAAACCAGACCGGCTGATCAGATCGGTCAAAACGGGAACTGGCCGTGAGTCCGGTCCGGTTAATCTATAAAAACCCAGTAGCAAAAAATTAGTTCGCTGAACTGGATCAGACTGGTTCATTTTTTTAAACCAAAAACTAAAATTTAATATTTTTTTTATAAATTTTAATTGAATAAAATAATTTATGACATATCTCAAATCTACCGATTTTTCCGAAACGGTTCAACCGATCGAACCATTGATGTATTGAATTATTTGATTACCGGTTCGATCATCTAACAGTACACGTGTCATCAGTTTAACCAAAACGTATCAAACGAACGACAACGCCACAGGCCCGTCAGGCCGTGACAAAAACATAACGAACCGTGTTGAAGACGAAGACATCATTCTCAGGCATCGGTTTTGTGCCCCCCCTTTATCGTGCGCGCCCTTATAAGGTCGCACAGGTTACCGGCGCAGAGCGTACTACGCGCCGCGGCGCATTTTAGACAACTCACTACCAAACAAACTTCTGGAATACTATCCAAAATAGAAACTTCAATCTTTCTTCTTCGATTCTCCAGTTTCCCGATTAAACCATGATTAACACGGTAATTACGAATCTGCCCCTAACGAAGAGCTCGGTTTCCTGAATTTCTCGTTCATTAATTAATCAATTTTTTTGTTGTGAAAAATGGAGCAGCAGAGAAGCGCATCAGGATCGTCGCAGAGCCCTAGATCTCCGTCGTCGCAGCCGTATTTATCGGTGTCTGTCACTGATCCCGTAAAATTGGGGAATGGCGTACAAGCTTATATTTCCTATCGCGTCATCACCAAGGTATTTTGATTTTTGGAGCTATTTTGTTTTTGTTTGCGTTTACATTATCGCATATTCGCATTAGAGTTAGGGTTTTATTTCCACATATTTACTAATTGTGTGCCTCAGGAACTGGAGTTTACTGTGGGTGTAGGTGATCTGCTTGAATTTCTTCAATTTCAGTTATAGTTAAACAAGATTTGATATATGTTGTAGATTAATTGTTGGTTATACATTTTCTGCAAGAAATTGAACAAATTTAGTTATGTTTTTCAATGAACTGAATCTCCACGAACAGCTTGGAATTTAGAGATTCGTTATTGCTGTGGTGAAGATTGCCTAATATGTCAATATTTGTTAAGGAGAAGTGGTCAAACGGGCAGAGATAAATAACATACCAAGAGTTTTCAATTCAGTTCTTGTTGTTTTAATGCAGTAGAGAAGTGCTCCACTTTAGTTCTGTGAAATGTTGGCAATGAAAGAATTTTGACTGATAGAGGAGTAAGATAAACTTCTGTTTTATTTCTCTGTTAATTCTTTACGGAGCTTTATCATTAAGTTTGTGCTAAATAACTCAATTTTGGGTTAAAATTTGAAATTGAGATATACTTGATGAGCTCAAGCAGATCATGTCTTGTTAGTATATGTGTGATGAAGTAATCAATTTTGAATTGTCATTGTTATTGTTTCCCTTGGCTCTTCCTGTAGTTTTGAATTGTATCATTGAGCGCAGTGAAGATATAATTTAAACAAGAATTACTATATCACATGGTGAATGTTTGGGATCTTACTGTTTTGGCAGACAAATTTGCCTGAATACCAAGGCCCCGAGAAGATAGTCATTCGCCGTTACAGTGATTTTGTCTGGTTACGTGATCGACTTTTTGAGAAGTACAAAGGCATTTTCATTCCCCCTCTTCCTGAGAAGAGTGCTGTAGGTAACAATTGAATAAAATACATTCTTATTTTCTGTTAAAGCAATATTTTCTATGACGATGATGCCATGACTGTAGTTCCTCTGCATGGCCTATATTTATTTGTAAACGCAGATGTTGAGAGTGGCATGTATATATTAACATTAACTATATGTATAGGCTTTCCCATGACCATAAAGCAAATGATATTGAGGATAAGCATTGTTGATTCTTTTTCTCGTCATTGAAGTTTTTGGTGATTTCCTTCTTGCTTTAGTCAAATTGATTTTTTCTGTTGCTGGCTTTGCCTCTTTATCAGTATTATAGGAATCTCTGAAAATGCATATATGAAGCATTTTTTTCATAAGTTAGTTCATGTTATTTTCAATTGGGTATGTATTTGGTCAGCCATCTTTATAAAAGGCTTAGATTACTACTACTATTACTACTACTTTGAAAACAATTCTTTGTAGAATTGCTGATTTTCTTGAAGAAGTAACAGGGCTTTGTAGCAAGTACCTGATATTTATGTTGACGGTGCATTTATATTTAATAATGCAATTCTTTGGGGGTGACATATCCATTTTATTTTTGATCTTTTATATAGTTAAATTTGCATTCAAGATTAGATGTTTCTGTAATGCTAGTTTGAAGAATTCCAAGATTTAATAGGTGTCTAATTCCGGTCTCTCTATTTGCAGAGAAGTTTCGTTTCAGTGCTGAATTTATTGAGATGAGACGCCAAGGATTGGATGTGTTTGTCAATCGGATTGCTTCACATCATGAGTTGCAGCAAAGTGAGGATCTAAGAAATTTTCTGCAGGCAGACGAAGAGGTGATTCATATGACATTTATGCCTCAAGTTTAGTTTCTATTTCGGTACCCTGAAATTCTATTTAAAAACGATCAGATCACCCTGCTCTCAGACATTTCAGCTGTTGCATATTGAACTGATTGTTCCATTCCACACAGACATGAGTGATTTTGTCAATTAGGAGGTCATTTGTTTTAGTAAATGCAGAAAAAGGAACTTTTGTTTTGGTATATTTAAAGTCGTATAAATATTTCTTGGCTAGATGTAAAATTTTCTTTTGAAGAAGGCATTGGTTATTGACTTTTTATTAGATTCCCCAACACCCCCTTTTCTCAATGTCCCCCTTCTTTGTGAGTATTAGGTATTTTTGTCGGCGGATCCATTTAAGTTTATACTGATATACTTTCTGTTGTTCAGACAATGGAGAGATTAAGGTCTCAAGAGACTGGTTATTTCAAAAAGAAGCCAACGGATTTGATGCAAATCTTCAAGGTAAGATTAAATTTTCTTTAGGATCCTATTACAATCCCTAGTTCCTCATTGGAGATGCAATTCCAATTTGTAGTGTCTTTGCACACAAATGCCCAACAACGTTGGTTTCAATTACTATTACTGAGTTCATAAAGCACAAAAGACCATACTCATTTTCTCTGATCTTGACATCGACCTTTTATAATTATTTCTAATTAAAAAGTCTGATGCCTAATGAGTAACTCCAGCTACTATGCTTCTTTTTGTGGTGAAAAATTGATCTTGCCATAACTTTTACGAATATTTGGCAGGATGTACAATCTAAAGTGAGTGATGTTGTTCTTGGAAAGGACAAGCCAGTCGAAGAATCAAATCCTGAATATGAAAAGCTGACACACTACATTTTTGAGCTTGAAAACCACTTGGCCGAAGCTCAGAAACATGCATATCGTCTTGTAAAAAGACACAGAGGTGATGAGGTTTTTGAAGGCTCAAATTGATTTTGATGTGCTTGTTACTCCCTGTTTCAGGATTATTTTTTTCTTTGCACCAAAAATGGGGTTATTTGCTTAGTATTTCATGTCCAATTTCCAGAGTTGGGGCAGTCTCTGTCTGATTTTGGGAAGGCAGCTAAGCTTCTTGGTGCTTGTGAAGGAGATGCTCTTGGAAAGGCGTTCTCTGAGCTTGGGGTGAAATCTGAGGCATTATCCGTAAAGCTGCAGAAGGAGGTAGGATACTATTGAAAGCTCAGTCGTTTAGAGTTAGCAGTTCCTGAAATCTGTATGTCTATGATGTTTATTTTATTTATTTATTTATTTGAAGTATTTATATTACTCTGCAGGCCCATCAACTTCTGATGAATTTTGAAGAACCTTTGAAGGATTATGTTCGAGCCGTGCAATCCATTAAGGTGAATTAGGCTTTTACTTTGGTTAATGTTCAGAGACTGCATCTACTGATTTAAGTACACAGATTTGCTTCTAAAAATTGTTTTTGATGTCAGACTGAACTTTGCCTGTTCAGTTTGCTAAATATGGCGGTACTAAAATGATTGAAATATGAAGTTCAAAGTCGTTGTTAAAGCTTCCCCCTACCCCCTCTTCACAATTTGGGCTATTTGTTAATTGGAGAATCTTATTGTTTCTCTCTGTTTTAAAGCAGGCAACAATAGCAGAGAGAGCCAATGCCTTCAGGCAACAGTGTGAATTGGCTGAAACTATGAAGTTGAAGGAGATAAATCTGTATGGTTCTTTCTAACCAATTTCATGACTTGCTGCTTAACCTAATTTTGACCATTACTGCCTTCATAAAATATCGTTATTCCTCTATCTTCTTGAAATTTATATAAGATTCAAGGTTAGGAGGTTATTCTCAGAAATTTTTGAAGTTCAATTTTCATATTTTCCTTTTCTTTCATTATAAAGGAAATTTAGAGGGCTCATTGGAAGGCCTTTTTAGTGTCAAAACACAGTATGAAGTTGTAATTAGCATATTGTCGTGAAGCATCTACTTTAATGGTGGAATCTTTCTGTCAAACTTTATGGTTGGGAAAGCTAATGTTTCTTGTTCTCGAGCAATGTTTTATTAGGAAACACATATTTGCAGTACAACAGTGACAAAGTTACAATAGAAGAGATAAAGACTTGATGATATCACTAAACTAGGAAGTTGTCTCACTTTTGTTTCCTTAATTTTTTCTCCATTTCTTTGTCTTTAGTTACGAGCCAGAAGTTGGGTTTTCTAATTTATGATTAGTAACTCGTTTGAATCTTTGAACTACAGTGATAAACTCATGTTAATGCGATCTGATAAGGTTGGTGAGGCTGAGATTGAATACAAGGAGGTAAGTCAGCTAATGAGAACATTTGTTCCTTGCCCATGTGCCCCATGTTCTTCGACTAAAATGGGTTCTATGATGCAGTTGAAGGTAGAGAGTGAGGACGCGACAAGGAGATTTGAATCAATTGTGCGCTTAATGAATGAAGAGATTGTACGTTTTCAGGAGCAGAAAACAGTGGATATGGGGATTGCTTTCCACAATTTTGCAAAAGGACAAGCACGTCTGGCGAATAGCATTGCCGATGCATGGCGAACTCTCCTTCCCAAGCTTGAAGCTTGTTCCTCATCGTAAACAAATGCTAACCACCGAGCAAAGGTTGAATTACGGAATGACAGGGACAGCTCCAGCTTTGTAGAAACTTGACCATCAGGAGTTAAACCCTGCTATCCTGCTGGTGCTGTATGGATTGTTCTTAATTTTCATCTGACTAACAGCCACAGGCTTCACCTTCTTTTTCATAGTGACAGTTACATAAAGTTTCTTATTCTGAATTTGATGTTTGAGATTGTGGTTGCTAAGACTGCAGCTGGAATGTGATGGTTTATAACGGAATTTAAACCATAATCTTGTTCAGTTGTTTGAGGAAAAAAATGGGTTTACATTGTAATGTTCTAAACATTATATGGAATAAAATGTAATTAAATAGGTTTTAAGAATAAGAATATAAAAATTAAAAAAAAAATTATAATGTTTAATTTCGTTTTCAACGATAATTTTATTTTTTCAAATTATATTTAACATTACCTTACATTCTCTCTACTCATTTTGTATACTAATTTGTATCTCACATCTCATCCAATGATATGTATTTTGGAAAAAAAAATAATAATTCACTCTTTGATCCTCTGTCTTTTTATTTTTGTGCTTTCGTTGGTATATAATAAAAGTTAAAAAAAAAAAAAAAAAAACAGCTTTTAACAGAAGCACTTCTCCACCTCAAAATCCTTGGAAAGCTCGCCCACAAAAGCCAATCCTATCCGAAATTTCTTTGCGAACCATTACGTACGCAAACAATTTGTTTCCTTATCAATCATGGCCTCCGCTTTGAGACCACTCCAACCCGTACGTGCCGGTTCACACGTGCAAGTATCTCCCTCTCTTGCCGTTCACCGCACTGCAGTATTCAACTTCAACCAGAAACAGAACGGCAAAAGGTCCACTGGATTCAGCGAGTTCTCCGGTCAAAAGAAATTGACTTCAGTCGCCAAGTCATCTCAGCAAAACGACGGCGTTGTGCCTTCAGGCGACAATGAAGACGGAGTTTCTCTTGGCACGTTAAAATTGCCAGGGAATACCGATCTTCTGCGTTTCGAATCTTTGCTATTTCAGGTAGGTATCCATATAATGTACAAGAATGCATCATGTATATGATATATAATTAAGCTTACAATAGTACGTCATTTGCACATTATAAGAAAAACTTCCCGTCTCCTATATAAGTTTTTCTAACAAACTACACTATATACCCAAAATGGGTGAATTGGATAATGGCTTAAATATGTGGAATTAAAAATTCTTGTCGATTTTATGCTACTAAGTTTGTAGCTTTACCAATTAAGCTTATTAATTAATTTCTCAATCACAAGCTATGCTAAATAATATGAAAATATAATATTAAGCTTGCGATTAAATAAATAAATAGAGTTAGAGAAATTGACACCGGTGATTTATAGTGGTTCGGCCAACAATGCCTACGTCCACTCCCTCAAGCCACGCTTGAAGATTTCTACAAAGTTGAATCCACAACTTACACCGAGTTTTCCGTGGCTCACCCGCAACCAAGAGTTTTGTCCACTAGGTTCACTCCAAACCTTTACACAATAGTTTTAACCCTAGGTTTACTCTTAAAACCTTTACGATGAGTTTTGTTCTTAGGCTCACTCACAAATCTTTACAATCCACCATTTTGAGTATATCCACTCACAAAGGGATTTTACAACCTCAAGCGTTTGAATATGAAGATTTTACAATATCACTTGGGTACTCACAAAAGATAAAAATATTTAAGATGTGAGTTGCTAACCCAAGTGTTCTAAGCTCACTACTAAAGATATGAAGGTGTAGTGTATGAGCTTGAGTATGAGATTGTATGATGATGAAGGTTTTGTAAACTCTCTATTTTTGCCTTATAAAAAATTATATGAAGGTTCAAAAGTTGGGTGTAAACGAATTTGGGGCTCAATATAATGAAGGTGTAAACCGCCCCATCAGCCTTGTCTGAGACCGGTATGCCAGTTTGCAGAGGCATGTATGCCGGTCTGCCAAAGCATAACAGCTATATTACCGTTGAAGATTCAAGCGCTATATCGGATTACTGACCGTTATGGAGGCCGTAGGTCGGTGTGCTTACCTGTATGGGGACCGGTGTGGTCTGTGCCGGTTTCCGAGTGCATGTAAGATATGAAGGTTGACCAGTATGAATACCGGTATGCTCTATGTCGGTTCCAATAACTATGCAAACCCCAGATAGTCCTGTATGGTTGACCGGTATGGAGTGGTCCGGTTCCAGAGGCGATGCAAAGCTGCTCAAAACAGAGCAAGGACATCGGTATGCCGGTGTAGGGGACCAGGATGCCGGTCTCATTGCCAAAATGCAGAATTTGAAGGTTTAAAACATTTTGCATATGATCCTAATGCATCTATATGAATGTGCATATGTCCTATGAGCTTAGAGACTTAAATTAATAACTCACTTACAAAGAGAGCCATAAGCTACGACTACACAAGATATTCTTCATTTATCGCTTGAATCTTCAAATTCATTGCTCTTCACCACTAATGTGCTTCGACATCTTTTTGTAATGTCCGCTAATTGCGCTTCGAAGACTTCTAGTGTTGCATCATCAAAATTCATCTTGAGAATATGTCGCTAACAATCTCCCACTTTTTTATGATGACAACCTTTAAAACTTGTGAAGCTTTGAGAGTCCAACATTGTTGACGATTTTGCTCCCTCTCGATATTAGCTCCCCTCAATGTGTGATTGTCTTCAATATAGCTCTACACAACTTAGACAAACACATTAGTACAACTTTACTCCCCCTTAATACAAGGGTGAGGGAAACACAAGTTTTAATATTATTTTTATGATTTTTCCCCCTTTGACATTATCAAAAAAGATGGAGAAACAAAATTTAGTTCTTTGAGATACCAAACAATATATGTGCATAAAAACATATGAAAGTTCATTTATCATACACATTTAGTATTACTATACATTTCTCCCTTTTTGCCATACAATATGAATCCATACATTTCATTTTCAACCAATAATACTCAATGACAAGGTATATTCAATACTAAACATTCAAAATGATCACATATATCATATAAACTAATAAGCCCTATCAATTGATACTAAATGAGATTAATAATTGTGATTAAGCATAGGATGATACCAAATGAAAAACCAATTGAAATACAATTTGCTTAATCACTAGTATGTTTCAAACTCAATTTCAATTCATATCAAATGAAATAAGCGTACATATATGAGTTGGAGGAAACGGTACCAATATATCTGTAAGCACGAATTTTATCTATTACCGTTGTCACAAAGTGACAAATCCACCAATCATCAAACTCATTCATTTTTTAGGATTGCATTTGACATTATTCTCTTTTTGAGATCTTTCCTCATCTTTGTCAAGTCTTTGGGATTATTTCGCATTTCTCATTCAGAACCATTCCCAAAGCTCCTCCCACAAAGTCATTTAAGTGCATTTTGGTACCCAAACTTTCTTGGGTCCATAGGGGTTAATTTTGGTCTCTTGGGAAACCTATGCATTTACATTCACATTTTTGTTCATGCACTCAAATATTTTGTGTCATTTCTTATTGCATGCATGACATGTGATATTTTCATTAAAAGTAACATGTGCATGAGAATTTGATGCCTTTACAAAATAATTCTTCAAAAATTTTCTTTTGATGTAAGGCTTATATCCTAAACCTTCTCTTTTAAAAACACTTCTTTGGGATCCAATTTTAATAATAAAATTTTTCTCTCAAATTTTGTTACAATGTTATGCAAATTTACAATCATTTTATTCAATGCAATATTTCCATTAATAATAGATTCGCAATCACATGTATTTGAGCTAGATGACATGCTAGATATGCTCTTTTCAAGTTTTAGCTTTTCATCTTTTAAGCATGCGATTTCTTTTTCATGCATTTTATTTTTCTCAACAATTGATGTATGATCATTTAATAGCGATGAATGCTCATTTTTAATCATTCTATACTTATTCTTAAGCAAATCATACAATTCATGTAATTCATTAAATATGTCAAGCAATTCATCATATTCAAGAGAATCATGTACCTTTTCCTCATCGTTTTTCTCTAAATCATCAATAGCCATAAAAGCGAGATTTGTTCTCTCTTCAATTTCCTCCTCGGATGAGCTAGTGTCACTATCGCTCCAAGTTGCCTTTATTGCTTTCTTCTTGAATTTTCCTTTGAATCTCCTCATTGGGCAGTCGACAACTATATGACCCGACTTTTCACACTCATAGCAAATAATCTTGTCTTTCTTGTGCTTCCGCGGCCAAGACTCTTCTTTCTTCTCATCCATCCGATATTTTCCTTTAGATTTTTCGGATTTGAGGAACTTCTTGAACTTCTTGGTCATATGTGCCAACTCATCATCACTATCTTCTTTTTTGTCACTTGAGCTAGCATCATTCTCTTTTCTCACAAATGACCTAAGGGCTAATTTCTTCTTATTCTTTTCGTCTTCTTCCCTTAGGTCCATCTTGAGCTCCATCTCATATTCCAACAATTTTCCTACTAAATCTTCCAATTTCAAATTGTTGATATTATTTTATTCCTTGATAAAGGAAGTGCATATCCTATATTCTTTAGGGAATGATTTAAGAATTTTCTTCAATTGATCACTAGAGTAAATGATTTTCCCCAAAGCACTAAGTTGATTCACAATCATTGTGAACCTAAAAATCATATGCTCAATTTCTTCACCGGTTTCCATTTTGAAGCTATCTAACTCACACATGAACCGTTTGATCTGTGACTCCTTCACTTGGCTTGTGCCTTCATTGACCATTTCTAAAGACTTCCACAATTCATATGCATTTTCAAACTCCGGAAGCTTGTAAATTTGACTCCGATTAATTACACAAAGAAGATGGTTGAGTGCCTTAGCATTTAAGGAAGCTTGCATGTCCTCATCGGTCCATTCAAAATGTGGCTTTGGATATTCCACAACATTGCAATCCTTCTTCATTGGCATTCTTGTACCTAGACCCAGCCGGCGGTTCGGTTCGGTTCCGAACCGGTCTAGTTCCGGTTAACCGGTTCGGTTCCGATTCCACACTAAAGTGGAACCAGAACCGGAACCAAACCGTTCGGTTCCGGTTCCATTCGTTTTTTTTTTTTTTTTTTACTTTATTGAAAATAAAAAATTGAGATTGATAAATCAATATAATTTAAAGTTATGAATTTTAATTTATATAATACACTTACATTACATAATTACATTAAATTACAAATAAAATTCTAATATAAATTCAAACCGGTTCCAACCGGTTAGGAACCTTAATCAAACCGGTTAGGTTCCGGTTCGGTTCCGGAATCGGTTGGAACCGGAACAGTTCGGTTCCGGTTCCGAACCGGAACCTTGGCCGGGTCTACTTGTACCTTGTGTGATCACTTTGAAGGATTGTACATGATAGAGTCTTTGATAAAATAAGAACCAGAAAAGAGTATGCGACCAACAATCCGAGACAGTTGCTGTCACTACTAAGGGGCCATAAAGGCAATTGCGGATCATGGGCTGGAACACTATATTAGGGACAAGTCAGTGTCTATAAAAGGAAGCCCAGCTGAGGAATGAAGAAAGCTGTCACTGCCATTTGTCATTTACTTATTAGTCCAGTTGTTGGCATATCAATAGTTGATAGTATTTTATCTTTTCTGATTCTTATTTTATCAAAGACTATCAGTACATCAATGGCAAAAAGGTAGTTTAACATCCTCATCTTCCAATATCTATAGTCGGTTCTGGTGTAGAAGAGAGGTCTAGTGGTTGAAAAACTCTCGACAAGATTTGATGAGTTGCTTGTAGAAGCCATGATTAATTCTTGGACGATTAAGTCTTTGTTGAGAATACCTCGCTCCGATACCAATTGAAATTACGTACAAGTACACAACAAACAATACTATATACCCAAGAGGGGGGTGAATTAGGTAATGGCCTAAATATGCGAAATTAAAAATTATTGCCAATTTTATGCTATTAAGCTTGTAGCTTTACCAATTAAGCTTATTAATCAATTTCTCAATCACAAGCTATGCTAAATAATATGAAAAGATAATATTAAGCTTGCGATAAAATAAATAAATAGAGTTAGAGAAATTGACAGTGGTGATTCATAGTGGTTCGGCCAACAATGCCTACGTCCACTCCCCCAAGCCACGTTTGAAGATCTCCACTAAGTTGAATCCACAATCTATACCAAGTTTTCCGTGGCTCACCCGCAACCAAGAGTTTTGTCTCCTAGGTTCACTCCAAACATTTACACAAAAGTTCTATACATAGATTCACTCTTAAAACCTTTACAATGAATTTTGTTCCTAGACTCACTCACAAACCTTTACAATTCACCCTTTTGAGTATATCCACTCACAAAGGGATTTCATAACCTTAAGTGTTTGAATATGAAGATTTTACAATATCACTTGAGCACTCACAAAAGATAAGAAGATTTAAGATGTGAGTGGCTAACCCAAGTGTTCTAAACGTACTACTAAAGATATGAAGGTGTGGTGTACGAGCTTGAGTATGAGAGTGTATGATGATGAAGAATTTGTAAACTCTGTGTTTTTGCCTTACAAAAAATTATATGAAGGTTCAAAAGTTGGGCAAAAATGAATTTGGGGCTCAATATATAGTGAATGTGTAAACTGCCCCCAACAGCTCTGTCTGAGACCGGTATGCCTGTCTGCCAAAGCATAACGGCTATAGTATCGTTGAAGATTCAAGCGCTATACCGGATTACTGACCGATATGGAGGCTGGTATGCCAGTGTGCTTACCGGTATAGGGATCGGTATGGTCCGTGCTGGTTTCCGAGTGCATGTAAGTTATGAAGGTTGACCGGTATGAATACCGGTATGCTCTATACCAGTTCCAGTAACTATGCAAACCCCAGATAGACCGGTATGAAGTAGCCCAGTTCCAAAGGCGATGCAAAGCTGCTCAAAACAGAGCAGGGACACCGGTATGCCAGTGTAGGGGACGCAGTGTCGGTCTCAGTGCCAAAATGCAGGATTTGAAGGTTTAACACATTTTGCATATGATCCTAATACATCTATATGAATGTGCATATGTCTAGGGATGGCAATGGGCCGGGCTCGGGCTCGGCCAGGCTTTGATAAGCCCGGCTCGAGCCCGGCCAAAAAAAATTTGGCCTGGGCCCGATTTTTTAATTATAAAAAATCATAAATTAAAAAAATTTATTATATAAATAAAAATATTTAATTATTTATCTTACAAAAAATTATAAGAAAAATTATAATTTTTTATAATAAAAAATTATAAATATAAAAATTTATTATATAAATATATATATTTTATAAATTAAAATATTTATTTTTTATTTTAAGCCCGGGCCCGAGCCAGGCCCGGGCCGGGCTTCGGGCTAAACTGCCACCCTTACATATGTCTTATGAGCTTAGAGTTAAATTAACAACTCACTTACAAAGAGAGCCCCAAGGTAAGACTACACAAGATATTCTTCGTTTGTCGCCTGAGTCTTCACATCCATTGCTCTTCACCACCAATGTGTAATGTCCGCTAATTGCGCGTCGAACACTTCTAGTTTTGCATCATCAAAATCCATCTTGAAAATATGTCGCTAATAATAGTTATTCCACTTGAGTTTCACCCGGACTTTTAAAATATATAATTTCTAAATTATCATTCTCCCATTATTTATTTGTGAAAATTAATAAACTTTGGGTCAAACTTCAAATCGAATTAATTAATATGAGAATGAGTTTTATAATTAGACTATATTGCGTATAGATTGGTATGCGTATGAGTTTCGCAACTCTGAAAATGTATAATAAGATTGCATCATGTATAAAATTATGCTATAGTACTTGGGATTGAGCCTTAAATTTAATTGAGGAGTTACTTTAAAAAACAGTATGTATTAAAAAAATAAATATTTTTTTAATTTTAAAAATTTAACATATTAAAATAAATCAACATATATTTACGATTTTTCTAGTAATGTTATATGACAATTTTATTTTCAATGCTATTAAATAATTATTTTTCTATATATACAATTTATAATTCATTCATTGACTTTGGTTATTGTAGATTAAAACAGAAGATTTGATTTGGGAATCGATAATAATATGTGTAAAATACTATACACAGCATGTGTTTTTGGAAAAGCACAAAAGATAAAAATAAAATAATTTTTTCATAAATACATATGATTGTGCAAATATCATTTTTGTTTGAAAGTTTATTATTTTATGAGCTATATATGAATTGTCTTTTAAATAATTATGAGTGACTTTAGGACCACGAATTTATTAAAGACTACATAAAAAATTATAAAATTAATAATTTTTTTCTTTTAAAAATTCAATGGAAACCGGAGCCCTCCTCTAATCACAAGAGCGGCTCCACAATGACTTCATGGTGGTACATATACAATTATAAAAAATAATAAATCTTCTTTTGGTTGAGTATGATTTTTCTAATTCTTCTTTTTTTCCTTTGAAATTTTTTTCTTTGGCCGGGGTTGTCTACTTGTGATTTGGTAAATCCTGTAATGTCTCGAATAGATGAATTTGGATTCAACTCTGAGTTGGGTTATGCTGAATTTTTTATAATCTTTTTATCACACGTGTATTTATAATAATAAATAATTAAAATTTAATTACATATAAATTCTATTCAATAATTACTCATCATAATTTATAAAAACTCGATAGCTCAATACCAAATCCAAGTCTCAAATGGAAAGGCTAGTATGAAAACAATATCCCTTCTTGAATGGATTTTGTGGAGAATAATAGGTTTATATTTTCTTGATAAAGACTTTACAAAACATAGCTTTATATAACTATAAGATTACAATAAATTAACAAAGAAAATATTGAGTCATAAATACTAATTATACTAATTATTGTTTTCCTAATTCCAACACTCCCCCTCAAGCTGGAGCATACATTTTATATGCACTAAGCTTTTTACAAATGAAATCAATATGAGGACCTCGAAGAGCCTTAGTAAGGACATATGTTGATTGACCGTCTAAGTTGACAAAGGTAGTAGCAATACATCCTGACAAAATTCTCTCTGATAAAGTGACAATCCACTTCTATATGTTTGGTCCTCTCGTAAAACACAGGATTGGAGGCAATATGTAATGCTGTCTGGTTGTCACAAATTAGTTTCATTTGTGCTCCTCCTCCAAACTTTAATTCTTGCAGTAACTGTTTCAACCATACCAGCTCGCATGTTGCTAAGACCATAGCTCTATATTCTGCCTCTACACTAGACCTGACAACAACAACTTGCTTCTTACTCTTCCAGGATATGAGATTATCTCCAATCAGAATACAATAACCTGTAGTAGAGCGTCTATCTGACGGAGAACCCGCCCAATCTGCATCAGAATAACCAATAACCTGAGAATGTCCCTTATCTTCATATAGTAGACCTTAGCATCCCAATGACTCTGGCAAGGGGTTTGTAGAAACTGATTAACCACACTCACAGCAAAATAAATATTCGGTCATGTGATTATAAGGTAGTTTAGCTTCCAAGATCATCCAATGGTTCTTCGATTAGCTTCCTATACTCTTCGGGATTCTTCAACGGCTCCCCCTCTTTTGGTAGGAGTTTAACATTGGGATCCATAGGTGTGTCCACCAATCTGCAATCTAACATACCAGTCTCCTGAAGAATATCCAATGGATACTTTCTTTGGGAAATAGCTACCCCAGATTTAGATTGTGTTATCTCTATGCCCAGAAAGTACTTGAGTCGTCCCAAATCCTTAGTCTGAAAATGATTAAATAGGTGTGTTTTTAGCTCTCGAATACCCTCTCGATCACTTCCAGTGTTGACGATATCATTAGATGTATTTTGGGAAAAATAGTGAGATAGACACGCCAAAGGAGGAAACCGACAACGGAATTGACACCAACGGCCGACAAGGAGTCGGAGGATGCCGGAGGTGTCGTCGGACGCGCTCCGGAACAGTAATTTCGGTAGTGTCAGTGGCGGTGGACTGGCGGCAGTATCGCCGGAAAAAAAAAAGACCATAGGATCAACCTACTGATACCGTGTAGAGAAGAATATGTTTATATTTTATTGATAAAGACTTTACAAGACATAGCTTTATATAGCTATAAGAGTACAATAAATTAGGAAAGAAAATATTGAGTCATAAATACTAATTATTGTTTTCCTAATTCCAACAGATTTAATAATTGCTTCTGTCCAAGGATGGATAAAATTCAAATGA
>SKCR01026262.1:0-138594 GCA_019454045.1 Zanthoxylum bungeanum | reverse complement strand
GGTCACTCATTTTGATTATGCATGTCGGGATGATGCCACTTAAATAGTTGTTTGACAAGTCAAGAACTAAAAGATTTGTGGCATTGCACATAGATTCAGGGATGGCTCCTTTGAGGGCATTGTTTGAAAGGGAAAATAAAATGGAAAGGTGCATGAAATTACCAATGTCAGCTGGGATGGAAGAAGTAAAATTATTGTTGGAGTAATCTAAATAGGCAGCATTTTGTGGCAGCTGGGGGATCTTTCCTTGGATTTGGTTGGAGTGTAGGTCGAGGACAGTCATGTAACTGAGATTAGAAATAGAATAAGGCTGTTGCAGACTCACCAGGTGATTGTGTGAAAGATTTAGATGTATGAGACCCCCATTACCTACTTCCCAAATCCAATTAGGTATTTCCCCAGAAATTTGATTTTCTGAAAGATCTAAATGCAGTAATGTTGATTGATTCTTTAGCTTGGGAATCACGGTCAGTTTGCAAGAAGCCAATCTCAACGAGCGGATCTGAGGAAAGAAAGAGGAATTACTACTAGCATTCACTGTCAAGCGGTTGTATGAGAGGTCAACTGTAGTAAGGTTGCTAAGCCTTTGAATCTTTTCTAGCTGTACTGTGCCATTAAACTTGTTGGAAGAAAGTAGGAGGGCATTAAGCTTTTTGAGTTCAAATACCGAAAGGGGAATAGGCCCTTCTAAATTGTTGTCACTTAAATCAACGGTGCCCAATACAGAAGAGGATGCATTTGAGAATTCTGGAACTTGACCATCAAATTGGTTTTGGGCAAGCAGAAGCTGCTGCAGCATAGGAAGTTCAAACAGAGACCGGGGGATACTTTCAGTAAAGGAATTATACCGCAAGTCAACATGGAAAAGATTCAAAAGCTGTTCCCAGCCGGCGGATGAGATCCCACCAGCAAAAAGATTATGAGAAAAGTCTAAATATGCGAGATTTCTAGACATATGAAGAGATGGGATGGAACCGGAGAGATGGTTATATGAGAAGTCCAAGTAAACTAGTTGGGTGAGAAGAGCCATTGAAGAGGGAATTGGGCCAGTGAAATTGCAAACTGCAATTTCAAATCTAGACAAACTTTTAAGGTTCCCAATGGAATCTGGTAATGTCATGGAGAAATTCGTGTTACTGAGAATCAATGTCTGAAGAGAGAGATTCAGAGGAATGTCTGCCAAAGAACCCTGAAGTAATTGGTTATATGATAAGTCGAGAGTCTCAAGTGTTGTTACCTGGAATATCTTTTCGGGAAACTTCCCATACAACGAACAACTGCTGAGATACAAGGCCGTCAAATTTGAGAAATCAGCTAAAAATTCTGGAACTGGAGACGACAGGTTATTGCCACTCAAATTAATCACAGAGAGTGACCCATGGTTGGCAAGAGAAGGATGGATAGGACCTGAAAGAGAACAGCCTGATAAGCTCAAGACTTGCAGATTAGGCAGAACAGACAAAGCTTGGCACCATTCATGTCCGAGGGCAGAAATATTTACACAGTCAAGGTATAGATTTTGAGCTCTGTTAAGTTCTGAAGAAACAAGCTTAAGTTTGGAATTTCAAGTCTCAAACTATAAATTGAACCCAAACAATTTGACAAATCAAGAGTAACCAAATTTGTCATGCTTGAAATCTCAATGGGAATCTGCCCCACGAAGCCAGATTCGGAAAGATTCAGATAAGTCAACCTTGTGAGGCTGGCCAAGCTGGTTGGTATTTGAGCTCCATTGAAGCTATTGAAAGCCAAATTCAAGCTCCGCAGATACTGAAGGGCACTTGCATTGTCAATTCCACCGGAGATTGAATCCATGCTCAAGTCGAGACCAATAACACGACCCGCCTCATCACAATCTACACCGCTCCAGTCACAACAATCCGAGCTTTGATTCCACTGCACCACACGGGTAGATAGAGACGAATCGAATTTGAGGCTGCTCTTCATTTGGAGCAACAAAGATTGCTGATCACTCTGACACTGCCCAGAAACCAAAACCACATTGATTCCATCGAAATTTGTTAAAAAGGGTATCAAGAAAAGGCAAGATAATTTCAGAATTCTCATTGGAAACAAGTTAATAACTGAAAACCTCATGTAACTGGAACTTGAAAAAAGTGACGACACTTGCACTGATTTTATACAAGAGAGTGTAAACTCATGAACAAGTGATTGGTTCATGGTAGCACGAAATGAGGAAGAAATTACGAGGCGGAAGATGAAAGTATAGAAGAGGACTTCAACAGTATTAGAGAAAAGGATGGTCAGCTAATGAAAGCAGTCAAACTGCTTGTTATATTATGAGTATTATGAATTGGCTGCTTTCATGGAATCTTTGAATAGAGGAATAGTTTGCTTGAAGACCATTAGTATACGCAAAGAATTGCACAATGATCATGATTTAACAGTAAAATCAAAGGAAAATACCACAATGAAAACTGGGGGGAAAAAACTGAGCAGGATCACTTAACAATTAACACCAATGCTCATCTTGCTGAGCAATTTTCTTTGGAAAAATGATACGTGTGCTAAAAGATCATGTGACTAAAAGTAGTCACAAAATATGGATATTTTATATTGAAATTATTTTTTAACAACAATATTTTCAGATTAATTTAATCACCCTTCTCTCATCTTTTAATCTATTTATCATTTTCCATTTCTTTTTCCTAGCGGAAAAGAAAAATTGCTAAAGAGATAATTCTTGTTTAAATTTTAAAGAACACCTTTGGTTCGTCTTTATTGTCCACATTTTGAAAGATAATTCGGTCAGGTGTTTTTTTTTTCCTTTTGAAATTCAGTAAAATTAGTTGAAGACATGCGCGATGTTCGGAGTTTATAATATAAACAATAAATATAATAAATTAATTTTATTATTTATGAATATATTGTAAGTAATTTTTTTTTTTTTAAATTTTCTTAGAATAATACATGGAGTTGTTTGTTGACATTATTTATGAGTGCAACTTAATTAGAATTTAAAATAATATTGCAAGATTTCACTTCAGTAAAATAAGAAAAAAAAAATATAAATCCAGCAGATGTTTTCTAAAAGATTTTATGGTGGCTTGAAATAAATATCTGAATAATAGATTGTTGCAAATATGAATTTTTATATATAAAAAAAATGGTTTTAAAGTTTTGAGAAGTTAGAAAGAATTCATTAAAATAGGTTTTATTATGTTTATATATATATTATTGTTGTTTTAACCATTTGACCATGAAATTTTTGAATGGGAGCATGAAAAAAATAATAATATATTTAAGTTTTGCAACGTTCATAGCCGCTTATATATTTAAGTTCATCAACGTTTTTTTCCTTTAAATTTCAAAAAGGTTGCTCATAAAAACTATCATTATTGCTAAGACTTTGTAAAATTTTGTTTCCTATATAAAGAGCTTCACATTAGGTAAATAAAATAAGAAAAAGACAAGTAATTTTTTCAAGAGAAACACAATCATTTTTGTTTTTTCTAAGTATTTATTGTATTCTTGACATTCTGAGTAAATATTTTGGGTATAAGTATATCAATCGGTTTTGTGTCAAATCGATTGAGACAGAGTTTTCTGGGTTTGTTTTATCCTGGGGACGCGAGGCTGACATACTGCTAGCACAAATTCTGTGTAGAGCCGCGAAACTTCTTAAAGAGAGCGACCTAATCCGTGACTCAACCTAGCTTCATTTTTTGTATTCGTAATGAACGGTAATATTTTTCTTATCTTGCACATTGTTCCAACAATTTTAAGACGAATTTATCTGCCATGTGTGCTTATATTATATTTGTTAATGTTCTTGAGGTTGACATTGTCTTGGATGCTTTTGTTGCTATGTCTTTTGGGGTGTGTAGAATAATCTGATGATAGCAAAACATTTTAAACTGGTTGCTTAGTTGAATGTTAATGCATGCTTCAACATTAGCATTTGAACTCTATTTTTAGATAATTGATTTGTCACATAGAACCAAACTCGCATGAATGCATATGTACGGATCCAAACTCTAGCTGTTTGTTTTGTGTCATGATTAATTTGATAGAACAGAAGAATTTCATAATTGTAACACGAGTTCTCTTGATCAATTAGGTTGTTATTCTAAGGTTAGTAACCTTTAGTCTCAAATGATTAACTTGATGACAAATGGGTCTAATAGTAGTGTTTAAACTTGGGTGGGAAAATTATATTTTTATATATATTTGTTGTTGATTAAACAATTTTTTTAAAGGCGACAAAAGGACTTGTAAACAAGATTATGTTCGGTTCAAATGATGCTGACTTAAATAGACAAGTTTGACATTGATAAATTATAGCGAGAATTATTTAGAATAGCCAACAATTTCAAGAAGTTCTAAGAAAATATTTGAATACATTTATAATTTAATTGATGGCTACTAACTTTTTATTTAAATTTTCGTTACTGCTAGAACATGAATGAATATATAGATTTTTGAGGTTAACAGTCCAAGGTCCTAATTTGAATTTTTAGACTTATCATGTGAGTATTATTTGAGAAATTGTTTGAAATACATTACTTATAATGAATTAGACATGTATTCACCGATCTGAATGATTTTGAATTACAAAATATGTCGTTCTTGAAAACATGATTTATTTTGGTTGTATCAGTTGGCCTTTTTAAGAATTTCGATGTTGATGTGAAAATAATAAGATTGTCCTAAATATATGCATAACTGATGTTTGCTTCAATATGAATGATCATGACCCTATGAACAATAAGAACCATAATCACCAAAACCAGAATAAAGGCACCAACCTCCCTCAAGAAATGACAATAGCCAGTTCGAATGCCACAACTGTGGCAAATGAGGCACCTTGCCTGGAACTTTTGGTTAAAGAGTTCTGCTCCAGAAGCGAACCTTATCGAAAACCAACTTGTTACTACGATCTTTGAGATCAATATGGTTGGTGGATCCAAGGGATGGTGAGTAGGCATTGGCATTTTCCGTCATGTGTACTATGATTATGTTCTGTTCGAGTCCTATGTAGAAGCTGTAAAGAAAAAAAAATGTTAATGGGTGATTCCCCACACCATTAGAGCTGTTGGAACTGGTGATGTGGAATTTAAATTTTATTTTATGAATATTGAAATATTGAGAACCTAGATTTTTGGGTATGACGTGATAGCCAAACATATAAATTTTATGATTTATATGAACATATTTTTTCTGTGAAAAATTAAAAAATTAAAAAATTCTTTTAATTTAATAAATAGTGGGGGCTCGACCTCCAGAGATAAATGAAAATGGTGAGGTTTCTACCTTTAATATTTTACTCATGGTTTTAAAGTGATTAAAAGTGACAAATACGTTTATTATAATGTTTTAAAACATGTGAAATGTTTATATATTGATATGTTTATTTTTTCTATATGCATGTTGTTAATTCTGTTAAAATCTATGATATCTTCTAAATTTATAATGAAAAACTTAGAAGAAACTAGTATAATTCTCGAAATTAAATTACTAGGTCAGGAATAAATGAATCTACGAATAAATTTACATATACTCCTTATGACTCTAGTGTAAAGTTGTTTAAGAATATTGATGACAATGTTAGACAATTTGAATGTGCGAACAAAAATGGTAGTTGGAGTTATGCTTATGATTACACTAAACCTGACATTGCATATATCATAAGATTATTATGTAGATTTACTAGTAGACCTGGTATGAGCATGAACATACTATTGAGAGGGTTATAAGGTACTTGAAAAGGAGCATGAACCTAAAACATCATTGGTAGTTCTTCGATTCCAAGACTACTGGCGGAATTTTTCCTGGAGTCTGAGATGATAGCACTAGCATTAGTTAATGAAGAAGCAGTTTGATTAAGAAGCTTGCTATTAGATACCCCTTTATGGGAGAGATCGATACCAATTGTCTTGATCCGTTGTAATAGTACCACGGCTATTGTAAATATTCAGAATTGTTAATATAACAATAAGAGAATACAGATGGATCATGTACAGATTGATGATAACTTAGCTGATCATTTGATGAAAGAACTAGTAAGAGAGAAGGTATTCAATACCTAAAAAAGAAGAAAAATATTGCCATTAGACAGTCAGTAGTGATGGTAACCCGACCTAATAGACTGGAGATCCCAAGAAATAAGTTCAATGGGTAATAACAAGTCATGAAGTGATGATGAATCATGATATTATTTCATTTATGAGTTCCATTCTGAGAGCATGATATCCTGAAGTGATAGAAGGATGAGTTATTTAACTCTTAATGTGTTCTATACTCTATGTAGAGTGAAGTACCTAGTTACAAGAGTACTCTTGATAGATAAACCTATGTGAATATAGAAGTGAGGCAGCTTCTTATGAATTTTTTTGGCAAAACTTTCTAGAGCATTCAATATACTAGAATATACGAGCACAGATGTAATGCTCGGGCTTTTTAACTTCACCCTGAAAAGTTTTTGTGTGTAATGTTGTCAGAGATAGAGTTCAAAACTACGAGTTACTCTAATATAATTTGAATCGTCGACACTATGTAAATGTTTAAGTCGATAGATACCTTTATTTATGCACGACCTTATGTTATATTGTTCGATGAAAATATTTTATTAAAATTCAAGTTAGAGATTGTTGTAAATATGAATTTTATAAAAATTGGTTTTAAAATTTTGAGGAGTTACAATAATTCATTATGGAGAAGTTTGAAAAAATAAAATTGTTATGATTTCTTAAGTTACAAAAATCCACCATTAAAATAGGTTATATATATATATATATATATATATATATATTTTTGTTGTTGTTTTGATCATTTGACCATGAAATTTTTGAATGGGAGTATGAAAAAAATAATAATATATTTAAGTTTTGCAATGTTCATAACCGCTTATATATTTAAGTTCATCAACGTTTTTTTCCTTTAAATTTCAAAAACAAGCATTTTTGAAATAAAATAAGAAAAAGACAAGTAATTTTTTCATGAGAAAAACAAGCATTTTTGTTTTTTTTTTTCCAAGTACTTATTGTAATCTTGACATTCTAAGTAAATATTTTGGGTGTACGTATTTCAATCGATTTTGTGCCAAATCGATTGAGACAAAGTTTTATGGGTTTATTTTATCATGAGGACGACGAGACTGACATACCGCTAGCACAAATTATGGACAGAGCCGCGAAACGTCTTAAAGAGAGCGACCTAGTCCGCGACTCAACCCATCTTCATTTTTTTTATTCGCGGTGAACGGTAATATTTTCCTTATCTTGCACATTGTTCCAACAGAGATTAAAATCATATCTAATTTTGTGGGTGTTGAAATTATAACAAAATGCATAAATGGATTGGCTCAATACACTTACCAAAAATATTTATTTGTAAATTAAAAAACTTAATAGTAAAAAATTAATGATTCATGGATATATAAGAATGAATGTGAAATGATCACTTGCATAGGTGGATACCCTCAAAATTAAAGGAATTGACCTGAACATGCTAAATAAAAATTAAGATTTTCAACTTTTATACCAAAAGAAAAGAATGTCCCTCACACTAAGATCTACTGGAGAAATTTTACGAGTCTTACTTATTCTACCCAACTCAACTATTATATATAAACACCACATTCAAATCGGAAAATGAAAATATAGTGACTCCTAATACAACATAATTCTATTACCGGATCTGAACGAGAAACTCAAATCTAAGATATAGCATAATTAAACAAACAAGACATAAAAATAAAATAAAAACCTCAAATTAGTTGTCTCAGTGATAAAAGTTTTGGACTTGAGTGGTTTGTTCATTCTCAGGTTTAAGATTCAAATCCCACTAAATATATGTCATTGAGGTCATATTTTTGATATTAAAAGCTAATGACTTACCCTGATATGTGAAACTTCCGAGGACACGAAATACAAATCATGGGAATTAATTGATGTGCGTGTAAGTGATCGCGATTTTCACACATTACACAAGCACACGTATTGCTCAAGTAGTATAAAAAGTTATCGATCACACGATGACTTATCACCTACGTTACTAATTGTTAAGACTAATGACCAACAAGTATCAAATAAAATTAAATGTGATTTTATTTTGAGTTTGAACTAAAGCTAATGCAAATAAATATAAATTGGAAGTTTGTAGACATAATCAAATAGAGAAAGCATTTAGGGTTGTGAATCTACCCAGTATTATTCTAAAGATGAATTGGTTGTCCTATATTTGTGTAATATATTGGTTTTTTAACCTGGAACACTAAGATATCCACAAGTCTCTTTCGATGGTCGAGTGAAAATATCCAAAGTAAATTAACAAATTATATTTATATGTTAACTAATTCATCCCAAACTCATTAAGAACAAGTTCCAATTATGGCTACACCCGCCCTACAAGTACATTTATATCTTAGAAGGAAATCCCTAAGATGAGATCGTGTGCTATTGAATCTAAGGCTAAACCTAAAATTCCTTTGCCAAGTTCATCTAAGTTTTCCACATCAATCTTATTGGTGATCAGGCAAAATGAGGAGATTCAATAAATAAACCAAACCATCACACAAAATATAAGAAAATCAATTTATAAGTTCATAAATACAGGTTTCATCACAACCGTAGATTATAGGTTTAGTTACTACACATGCTCAGAAAATCTAAATAAATATTCATGTAATATCCCGGGTTTTTCGAAAAAGTACGAGAAATTTTTTGAATTAAAGTAAAAGATTTGGAAAGGGATGGTGTTCAAAAATTATACTTTATGTGTGGGAAAATCGGTGAGACTATTTTTAAGTGAAGTTTCATCGCGTTGAAAAACGCATGGTTCTGAGAACCGGTTAGGCGATTTCTGATTTTATTGTTATACGAGTAAATTTTTTTTTGTTTCGTCAATAAAACTCCCAAACAACCTCTGATTCAACTAATTCCTGAACCATAGGACTTATTTTTCTGAGACGAACAACTTTCACGTTGAACACTTTTCGAAATTCTCACATGAAGGGCCTCGATTTTGAGATTTACCGAAATGGTCCATGAAGAAGGACCAAAGTGAAAATTCGTGGGGGCCTAGTGGTAATTTTCGAAACTTTTCTATATAAACCTAGAAGTTTCTAGAATTTACAAAATTCTTATAATTTTCCTAAATCCCCATTCGACCCCCACCCTCAAAAAAATGGAAGCCATCGTCCTCTCCCTGCGTCGGCCATTCTCTGGCCACCATCGGCTGGCACACCACCACAGAAAGGACTGCCGGCTCACTCCCACTCTCCAACTGTCGGCGGCCAGCCAAGGGACACCGGAATTCAACGAAACCAAGGTGATTTACGTGCGCACATGGGTCCCTCGATCCCGGCTCCGTTTCACGGCCCGAGCCACCCACCAAATCGAAGCTCTCAGAGAGTACTACAAGATGGCACTGACTATTTTTCTGATCTGTGCTCGGTTGCACGCGAAATGAGAGAAGAAGATTCGAATGAATAGTGACCCACGGTGAAAAGTAGCTCTAATAGGAATTCCATCTATTCCAGCGCATTCGTGGATCGTTTGGAGTTCGTATATGGCCTTGAAATATCGGTAAGATCTCTTGGTATAAATCCGCTAATTTCAAGTTTTTCGCGAAATGTTCGGATGTATCCAATAGCCTCGTAGAGTTATGTATTGATATAAATTGAATTGATTGAGTATTAGTATATTGAATATGTGCAGTTGTTAGAATCCAAGTGAAAATAGAATGAGTTTGATTGATCCAATAGATTATGTAACTGTCGGTAAAAGTTAGTTTTTGCGTATAAAGATGTGTTTTGGTTTTGATGATAGTTATGAGTTATTTATGATATTACGAACATGTTTGGATAAATCCGGGAAAGTTCAGAGGGTTCGAGACCCTTCTGTAGCGTTTGCAGAAACATTTGTGGAAGAATTTTCCAAAAATACGTAAACCGAGGATTCAAGTTAACTAGTGGCATGAATTAGTTTATAATGGTATTTTTAGAATTATAGAATTAAAATCATTTAAATCGGACTTCATTTGGCTGTCTCGGAAAGATCCAGAATTTTATCTCAGTTAAGTCAAGTATCTTGTAAAGTTGCGATTCTGATGACGTTTCACCATTTATTTTGACAATTGTGACTAGGACCTGGAGTGCTCACGAAGCCAGGTAAGTAACCCATGCGATGAGTTCTCGAATTATTCATTTCATAATTTTTTTAAAAACATATATATATATATATATATATATATATATATGTGTGTGTGTGTGTGTGTGTTATGTGTGTGAGTGGAAACGATTGAAAGGTTTAGGATTGTTACAAGATAAATTTGAGAAAGAATTTCAAGATCGTGTATAGTTGAGTTAGTCGACCATCACAGGTATGGATTTTCGTTATTGCTATGATATGACGTACTCATGATGATCTATGTATGTATGTAATGTATGTATTGATGTGTCTTGAAGTGGAATGTTCAAGGATAATGCTATGATATATATTTTGAAAAGATTGATGAGTTTAATGGCTACATGTATATATTGATTATAACTACATGGACTCGTAATGACATATGTATATGTATGTATGTATGCAATGATATGAACCTGTATCGATATAAACGCATGTATATAAATGAGTATGGAAAGGCATAAGTATATGAACATATATTCGTATATGTATTTGATGATAAGACATGAAGATTGGTAAAGGCTATGATACGTGAAATCGAAGTAATACGTATATTCGTATGTTTGGAACATGTGTATGTACGTGAGTGTTTGAATGATGTTTTAGAGTGTTTGTGATGGATGTTCTTATGTATGAAAAGTTATGCGATGAGTTTGGTGTGTCGTGATATGTATACATGAATGTAGGTTTAATTGGTTGATCATTTCGTGGTATAGTAGTCGAGCTGGTTAGGAATCCGTTCGGATGGAATTCATCTCATACCTATTCTAAAATAGGTAATGAGTCACGTACGAGCATTGTGTGTGTAAACCAACCGAATATATGTATTGTTGGACGGTGTGATCTTTGATGTATCAATTGTTATATGTGTTTTTTAGTTGGTTGCATGATGACTGTAAAGATGTCTGAGTGTGTGTGTGTGTATGATGGAACTTGTGATATGTATGGATTATGTATGCTTATGTGAGATGAATGGTTGATTTGAAGTCGATGTGAATATCATAGATTATAAAGCATGTTTGCCAAGTTGTAATGGTATGTACGTATATGTATAAGAATTATGATATGGTATTTGCATGTATATACAAGAAATGTGCTACGGTATGTGTGAATGTATACAGAACCCAAGTGTTAAGCTATTGTAAGGTTATCATAGATTAAAGAAGGTTAGGGAAAGATTGTTTTGATATTGAAGAAAGTTTGTTAAATTTACCGATTTGATGATATTTCTAAGATATTCAACGGTGGTAAGTATTAATGTGTGACTTCATGTTTAACATTGAAATGATTTATTGTTATGTGATGTACTTTGTGGTTTCGAATCTATGTTTCATGTGCTTTGAATATCTAATTACTATACTGACAATATGTAAATACGTAAATTATGAAAATTTGATGTAGATAAAATATAAAGGATAATAGGAAGCTGATAATTCTAAGACTCGTAATAACATGTAAATTCTGAAAAAAATTCTAATGTAAATGACTTGTATGTTTTGTTTGTAGTGCTAGCATGGTTACTTACTAAGTTTTATAACTCATACCAAACCGGTTTGTAGTTTTGCAGGCTAGCTCTTGACAAGTCAACCACTTCAGTTTTAGATATCATGCTCGAGACATGGATCACCCAAGTGGCAGTCACCCTCGTAAGTGTACTGAAAGAAGTTTAGAAGTTTAAGAAGTTAAAATATTTGGTTATTACTTTATTTATCGTGTTGAGCACGTTGTTGTATATATATATATATATATATATATTAAGTAAATGTTTTGATTATTTATGACGTGGTGGGCACAGAGCCCTTGAGTGTTGATAGATGGTGTGGGCGGAGCACTTAAGATATGATTTTGATGAGATTTGTGTGGACCTGAGGTCCTTTTATTTGTTTGGAGTAATTTTAGATTGTCTTTGATACTGGACTGCGATCCATGTTATCCAATTTTAGGATACATCATGCCGAATTTTTGGTAAATTCGGAGGCTTGTGGAGATGGGTTAATCCTGTATCTTGCTGGTAGCATCCTACCTTTGACGGGGTGTTACAGTTGTGGTATCAGAGCAAAGGTTAGGGTGTCGGTGACTGCTGCTACAAGGTATCCGATCGTCTGAATAAGCTTTCTATTATGTATAGAGCATATTAGTCTTATGTTATTTATTTGATTTGATTAATATTATATGGTATGATGTGCTATGATTTTTATTGATATTGATGATTCAGATTATCGATACACATTTGTATGATATTAATATATGTATGTGTATAGGTACATTAAGTTAAAATTATGTTGTTCTCATAGGTTTATGTATAGGTAAATAATGTGAATTTGAGGTGTTTTGAGGTATTGGAGATAATATGATGTTGATAGTCTGAAATGTGAATTGATATTTTGAACCATGTTTTGAAAACTTGGTATTTGATTTCTAGCATAAAAGAGTTTTGAAAAGAAAAAGAAAAGAAGAAAGAAAGAAAGTTTTCAAAAGTTTTGATTTTGATTATAAAGGATAAAGAAAGTGTTTATGACTCGATGTTTGATTAATATTTTCATGTTTTTAGATTTATCGATATGTTGCTGTCTCGGTGCTTGAAAATGATTTTGATGTATTTAAATTGTAAAACTTGTTTTCGCCGAGACGCTCGAAAATCTGTTTCTGCCATGGTGCTTGATGATTTCATGTTTTTGACCTCCGTGGTAATCATATATGTTTCATTCTGGATTGGCCCCCAGGGCGCTCGTTATATGGTCCAGACCATCAGAAAATGGCTGGCCCACTACCCTGTCGACATGGTCCGTACACTGTCCAGTCTATGCGCACGACTGAGCAGTGGACAATCGATATGCATTTTGAAAACTTTACATTAAAGATTTTATTTGTGATTTACACATATTTATATTTTTTTAGGGGGGAATGATTTCAATAGAATGACAGTTTGATTTTGTAGGACACAGAAATTGGCGACGCTGTTCCAAGATCGTGGCCCGATCGAGAGTACGGAGTAGCCCACGGGGGACTAAATCGGAGAATAAAGGAGTCGCCACCCAGTGTGAACTGGGAAATGATTTAAGGTCGCACTCACCCCTCGCAAGGGAAGACCTCAAACCATTGGGTTCGGAATGGTCCCTTACTTATGCCACTTGTAATGAACGAATTTATGTGATAATATAACCGAGTCTACGCAATATACATACGCAAGAATAACCTACATCTAAGTTCGCATACAACCTATATCTAAGTTTGCATATAACCTATATCTAAATTTGCATGCATAAAAGTAAGTCGAAATAACGATAAGAACACAATCTCATGGACACATTAAATTGATAAATACGGAAACATAAATAAATAATCTATTGTCTAAACATAAAAATTGAAAAGATATAATTAAGCTCCTAGCGCGAAAGAAATAAATAAATTGGGCATAAAAATAACATATTATTTCTAATAAGCAATGAATAAATACAAGATTAGATGAAACGAAATATGCGTGTTTCTCAAGCGGTACGTGGAGTTGTATCCCAAGTTCAGACCGCACTACCGTCCATTCGGATTCGGCTACGGAATTTATGTTTGGTTTTCCATCTGATATACCACGAGAGAGAGCACAAAATCATTCATCCCATGGCCACAACATACATGAATCAACAATACGCATGCGAAGAATTACTAATAAATAATAAAAAGAATGAACGGGAATAAGTAAAAGGGTGCCCTCAGGTCTTACCTTTTAAGTAGCCTATTGGAACTGCGTTACACGGCCGTCGGAAGAGTTAATGCTCCGCAACTCTTCTGGTTCACTGGTTCAACATTTTCCTTCACTGCTTCGCTCTTTTGGGCTGCTATTTTCTCTATTTTAGGCTGCTATTTTTGCTGTTTTTACTGCTGTTTTTACTATTTTTGTTGCTATTTTCAGGGTGTGTTTTACGATAATGCAGGGTAATTTTCTGGCAGTTTCGGTGGTTATTTTCTAGGCAATTTTTACGGTTATTTGGACAGTTTTTGGGCAGTTTTTGCTGTAATTTAGGGGCAGTTTTCTGGCAGTTTCGGTGGAATGGTTGGTGTGGTCTTGGTGGGCAATTCAGTGACTGGTTGGTGCGGTCTTGGAGGGCTGTTCGGGGCTGTGTTTGTGCGATTTTGGAGGGCTGTTCGGGTCTGTGTTTGGGCGGTTTTGGAGGGCTTATTTTAGGGACTGTTTCACGGCAAATGGGGGTGATTTGTTGATGTGTGTTTCACGGCAATGAGGCTGATTTGTTGATGGTGTTTCACGACAATGAGGCTGTTCTTCGGCTTGGGCGTGAATGCTAGATCCCTTAAGGTTTGGTTTGTTCTCTTTTTTTATAAGCAAGGATTGGGATTGTCCTTATTTGGGTAGGAAAAAATCATGCAATTATGGAGGATATCTTTTAATTATTGTGTTACAAGGAAAAGATCCATTGAATTAGGAAAATGATTTGTTTTGATTTAGGAAAAGGATTTATGGATTTGATTTGATTTCTTTAATTTAGGCATGTGATTTGATTTGATTTATTTAATTTGGGAAGGTGATTTGATTTGATTTATTAAATTTGGGAATGTGATTTGATTTGGATTTTAATATGTGCTTAATGTGTTGGATATTTTTTAGATGGGTTTGGAGGCTTGTGGCATGTGAGGATGACTCTTTGGTGGGCTTGGGCGTGTGGTTGGTGGTGTGTGGGCTGGGTGTGTGGCTTGGTATGGGTTGCGGGTGTTTTGAGTCGAGGATAAATTTTAAAACAGAGATCCAATAAGCGAACCCGAAGCTAAACAAACGATTTAAATCCAACAAGGTATTGATCTTTCCCTTCCGACGTCCTTTTTGTTGGGGTGGTGCTCAGAGCGCTAATCCGGACCGTATTTATGTCTGATTCATGAATACGAACATCCCCTTATTCCATAATATTACTTATTTATGGTTGCACCTCTTGTTTTTATATACGTATTCGATCTAATTACTATTAGATTGAAACTAAATGTGGTTTAGTGATATGTATATATTAGCCAAAGGCCCGATAATATATACTGCAGTACACAGTTACAAAGTTAGTTTGTAATTGACATTGGGAAGTTTCACTGCTAAATGTATATTATCAAATATAGTTCCTGGTCAAGATTCACTAACACAGATCGGTTAGTCAAATCTGTTGAGACCAGTACATGTCGTATATCGAGACTTGGTCCGGATGGTTTATCCAATGAACCATGAGTCTAGGGAGACTCGTATAGACGTGTAGGTGTTTATAGTGGATAAACACTAAACGACTCACCGAAGATTCTTAATGGATGGTACACCAACATCAATAAGAATCTTCTCGGGTTGAGTAGCATAGTGGTCCTTCGACTTGAGATACCACTGTGGATGTATGAGACATCCTTCACACTTAGATGGCAGTCACGTCACCGATCTATTTAGATCAGACCTCCGCCTGTTCGTTGGGTGTGGATCGATCCTCAGGATATCCTGTGTGTATCAAGATAGGATCCGTCAGTTCTGTGTACAGAGCATATGTAGTCCAATATATATTAGCAGTCTGTTAAATCTGTGGCCACAGTATACTTCGGAAGTAAGTTCCGATTGTTATTTAGAGATTGCTAATAGATACGTCGACGGGATAATACCTATAGAGATTTGACGTTTACATCTATATCTCTGGGATTATCTGGATACCTGTGACAGATGGATTATACATATGCAATGACCTCGACCTGTATGATTCAGCTAGTTTATCTGTGGTCGTCATAATTTACGGGTGGGTAAATTATGGACACGAAATTGGATTTTGTGACGGATATACCTGAATCTAGAGAGTCTCACTAATGAAATATACTCGTAGAGCACTAGGGCAACTTTTATGAATAATGATGATTATTTATAAATCGTTTAAACGTTAAACGAAAAATACATGCGAACGGGCCGAATCGTCATTTCCTATTAATGTGTATTTATATTTAATATATGATATTATTAAATACACTTAATAAATTGTCAAATAAAGGTATTTGACATATATCATTAATATATGTATTTGAGATATTAAAGTAAATATAATACATATATATGAGATATTTGTATTAATAATTAATTAATTAATTAATTGTTAAATGATTAATATAATTAAAATATAAATATCTTACCAAATGATAAAGTTATGAAATGATTATAAGTTGTTATTGTTGACTTTAAAGTAAAGGAAATGGTAGTCAAATTGGATTTGACTTCTTTGATATTTGTTTAAAGTGTTTAAAATTGAAATATCATTTTTCTTATTTTTTGTCAAATTTTCGGCCATGACCCTAATTGAATATAATGGTTATATTTTTCATGTTTCCATTGTTGACTAAGTTGAAATTGTCATTAAAATGTAATGATCATTTTATCAACTTGGCAAATAAAATTCAAATGAAATGAAACTAATGTAACTTGTATTTGCTTTAGGCCAAATTCGGCCAAGGCTTACATTTGGGCAAATATATATTGTTTCATTTAATTTTAGGTTTAAGGAACCTTTTCACTTTATCAAAACTCCATTAAAACAAGGCAAAGAAGGTAGAGAGAAAAGAAAAGAAAAACAAGGAAAAGCTTGGAATTTAGTAAGTTCCAACCTTCCCTTAGAGAGTAATTTGTTCCTCTTGTTGTGGGCAACATCTTGTGATGTTCTTGAGTTTTTCTATTCTTTATTCTTTGTACTTTTGATGGATAAAAGTTTGATGAAGGTGATATGCATGTATGATGTTGGAAGTTTATTACTAATGTAGTAATAAGCATTCTTTTAAGTTTTAGAACCTTGTTGCCATTCTAGAGTTATTGAACCACTCTTAAATGACCTATAATTGTTCTATAGTTGTTTCATTGTGTTTAGACTTGATTTGGATGGAAGAAACATGATTGAAGTATTGGATTTAACCAATTTGGTCTAATTTGTCCATTTGAAGAAACTGAAAAATTAGGGTTTAAGACCACTTCCAAATTTGGGACTTTTCATTTATATGGTGTATCACTGTATTGGGATGTGTATATGATGCATATAAAGTTTCATGTTGATTGGATTTCATTTGGATGTGTCTTGAAGCTTGAAATCACAAAATGCACAAGTTGGAAGCTTAATGAAGCTCTCGGCCAAATGGGTAATTTTTGGGATTTATGTTGCCTTTGGTGTTTTGATGTTTTGAACATGCTAAGTTCATCTTAGAAATGATTTATAATTATTCAAAATTGATTTGATCAATTTCAGACTAAAATGGACAAAATACCAAGTGTAAGGGTAATTCGGTAAATTCACTTAAATATGATTTATTGATTTTATTTCATAATTTGATTATTGGATGATAAATAAATAAGTTTATTTTATTAATCCGAGAAAAAGTTTTGAAATCGGAAAATTTGATTTTCCACCGTTTCCGCTGCGTTACCGATATTCCCCCTTAAATCCCTAACAAAATGGTATCAGAGCGAGCCTGATTATAGGCCTCCATAAATTGATTAGCGTTTTATTCAATGTTTAATCATGTTTTCTGACTTTGTACATGCATGTTATAATCTAATTTGATTAGATTTAGGGTGTATGACACTTAATGGAATATCCCCGCTTAATAAGGTTTTTAAAGTAACTATTATTTGGAATACTTGTTTCTTGGTCCGTCTTGTCAATACGGTTTATAAATATTTTTCCGTGACTACATCTGAGACCGTGCCTCTGCTGTGAGGGTGTAGCCGATAGAGATTTATTTATGCTGGATGTATATTAGATACTAGATAAATTCAAGCGAAAGCAGAATCCTGAACGTGCCCTAGCTGTCAGGGTTACGCAAGTAACTTGAGTTTATCATTGACGAGTTTAACCTTGGTACGTCTCCTTGTGGGCCTGCCTTAGTAGCGACAACGAGAAACGACCAGGACCAGAACCTCGGAATCACTAGTGAGTGATTGACAATGAGTTGTCTACCTGTAAATATACGTAGGCGAGACCGTGCCTCTACTGTGAGTCAAAATATATTCATGGGGTCCACTTCCTATTATGGAATTCGATTTAAATATTGAATTCTCGTTTTCCGTTGGGGATTACGGTATTATGTAAAATAGTGGGAGGCACTGCTAAGTTTAAAATTCCTTAACTTACGCAGTGTGTATTATTATGGAAATAGCCGCTTGTTTGTTTTCCTTAATCTATATTAGATAGAATTAAACTTTTAATTCACTGCACACATATTTTGATATGTTATCTGACTTGACTTTTGGTTGCAGTTATTCTAGAATAGGTTCTAGATACTATTAGACTAGGATATTATTAGATTGGTCTAAAACCATCGGGAACTTTTGTTCCGTTTTTCTTCAAAAACAAGATGGTTAGTGACTTAGTTTCTAAGTCATGATAGATAATCTAGATAGATATCCCTTTAGGATATAATACTTTAGAGAGAATAGTTTCTTATGCAGTAAGAATTGACTTGAATTAGTTCATGTCTCGAGATTCTTGACTGGCATTAAGAAAGCCCCATTAGGTATTTGTTTATCTAGTAATGACGTTTATTAGCTTTAATTACCTTTAGAGGCAATGTGTCCGACACGATTTGCTAATCAATTATTTGCAATTGTTGTGAATAGTTGAATGTAAATAGTAAAGCTAAAGAATGGAGATGTGTATAGTTGTGTATAGAAAATATCGATTTTCACAAATACTACAACTATAGGTATTAGATACCAGATCTCCCGTCTAGTTATTTAAAAATATTAGTTAACGATTGTTTTGATATTTGATATCGAAACTTGCGACTATTGGATAGTTTCTTGTTCTTAATAAACAATTGTTATATATTTTAAATATAACTAGTAGTGTCATTGACGTAGAGATAAACATTAAGAAAAATTATTCGGTAAAATAAATAATTTAGAACGGTGCTTTATGAGTTTAATCACTTAAGCATTAGATGCTTATTCCATATGGTAAAGGATGGTTTGATACGAGATCAAACCACACATCCTTATCCATTTAATGAATATTGTATTCGGGAAAGGTGATTAAGATCTCGTTTAACTAATGATTGTCATTGGACCACCAGATTTATTTAACTGATACATTGGATGTATGTAGTTTAATAAATTGTAATTGCTTAAGATAGTTTTCTTTACTTCGTAACTTAGTTCATGAATTGTCATAACTTAGTTACGTGTTTCTGAAGGAACACATATTGAACGTCTTGAAATGATCAAGAACTTTCAATCTGTTCTAATGAAATGCAGATTGAACATATTTGACTGGTTCAAATATATTCAATCTGAAAATTTGAAAATGTGATCCTTAAAATTCATAACAAGTCTTTGAATTGTTCAAAGATCTTTGATATGATCAAACATATGAATTTAAAGCAATTAGTTCTAAGGTTATTCAGTGAATATGATTTATATTCAATATTATTCTCCCACGATTCCATCTTGATGGAATTGAGTAGTGGGAGCAGTTGAATCTTATATGATTTGATTCGTTTGATATTGAATATTACCGAATTAGTTTCAATACTCTTGGGGTTATACTCCAGTAACACTAATTCATCTCTTTAATTAATGTTCCATTATTTTCTACAATTACATATATGATATGTATAGGAAGAAAATTCGAATCTTGAAAAGTTTGAGATTTGAATATTTCTTTTATATAATAGTTATATAATGGAAAATACTTACACCTTGGAGGTATAAGTAAAAGTTTATCGTTTATTCTGTTTAATAGAATATTGTATTCTATTTAATAGAATATCTTTCCTACGATCCTAAGTAATAAAATTATTTTATTACTTGGTGTGTAACATCTCATGTTAATCATTGTAGAAAAAGACTTGACTTATTGAAGTCAAACGTGAGAATGATAAATTATAATTGGAACTATGTAATTAATAAGATGAAACAACCCTTATACATCTTCTGTACAAGTCCAATAGGATAACATAATCATTCACGAGTATTTGATACTTAATGATTCTGTTGTTTTCTGACCGAAGAAAATTATCCTATAACTTATAATGGAAGCGATATTTGATATCGATTCTGGAAGTTCACCATTGAACCATAGATCTAAGATTGTTCATAGTTTACTACGATCAAGTTTTGAACTTGATTAAGCTTTCATTATGAATTAGTTCATGATATGTGTTAATTGTTTGTGCAGCGAAAGCAGTGTGAGCTTATTAAAGGTTTGACTTTTACAGTATGACAGTGAGAAAAGTTATACTCAGCGATCTATTGTAGATTCTGAGAAAACTTATCTCTAGTCACACTAATTGAATAATAAAGATAAATTGGTTAATGTTGATATTAAACTGTATATTTTAGCTAAAGAATGCAAAGTGGCGTTTTTTTGAATGACTTATTCAGATAAGAGATCAGTTGTGATTTCTTCTTTGAAGAGTTCGTTCTGGAATGGCCCTAGAGTTTGTGTTCTGTTGAGATTGCAGTTTAGTATGCTAGCTTATAGAGCCTATTGTAGACTCGGATAAGTCTTCCAGAAATATGTGTTCTCTGTTTTTGATATCGTCAGATTGTCTGATCTTGTCAAAGTATAGAGAATACATATGTGATTGAAGGGTTAGTGGGAGCGTACAAATTTCTTTCTAGTGTTATATATCCTAACAACATTATCATTATTATAGTAATAATGAGATGTTTGTCAGGTAAAAGATTTACCTAAGTCTTCTTTACTCCGTGAAAGCAGTGGGAGTAGTATCTGTTATATTTGATATAAAGTTTTATATAAGATATAAAACTAAGAGACTTGTGAGATACTCCTATTATTCGTGCATTATATGTGATTTAATGAATGACACAACAAGGCTATCTGTATGACAATTAGTATACTGTTTGATAGTTATTGTGTGTCTTGTATATAGTATTCATCTTTCGTAAATGATGATTCCTTTTTCGAAAGAGATATTGATTAGAATGTCTAATCAATCTTATGTGTCATTTGATGATGACATAATGAATGCTTTATTATGTGCGATTAAAGATATCAATTTAATCGTAATTGTTACGAGTTATTTTGATATCCTATAGACTATAGGATGGATCTTGAAACACGTTCTTTGTGATCTTTGAGATATTAAGAATGAGTTTCTAATTCATGGAGAATACAGTCTGCAACCATTAGGGTCATATTAGTTTTGAGACTAATTATGACGTTAGACAGTCTACGTCATAAAGAGTCATAAAAGATGTAGTGGGAGTGTCACGAAGGATTCTACTTATAGTGGAATTAGATGCAACTTATGAAGTATTGACTTATGAAGTTGCATAGTGACCTTATCAATTAGAAGTTTTATATTGTTGTTGTGCTTGCGGTTGTCTTCATAGTATTTTGGATTTTATCCCTAAATACTTGGACAACTCAGTAATTGTAGCACAATACTAATGTAGCATCAGAGTCATATTAATGTATAATTTAGATTCTACAAAATATGAATGATGCTTACTATGGGAAACGATGGAGTTTGTTTGACAAACTCAATATGTCATAGCGGACCTGCTTTTTGTTGCCTACCTCTTAAGTACTGGGTGAGCTTTTGAGGGCCATGTGCATACGATACACATTGAGATGTGTATATGATACCGTGGCTTGGCACTAGAGCAAGTGGGAGAAATTGTTGGGGTTGGTACTCAGAGCACCAATCCGGACCGTATTTATGTCTGATTCATGAATACGAACATCCCCTTATTCCATAATATTACTTATTTATGGTTGCACCTCTTGTTTTTATATACGTATTCGATCTAATTACTATTAGATTGAAACTAAATGTGGTTTAGTGATATGTATATATTAGACAAAGGCCCGATAATAAATACTGCAGTACACAGTTACGAAGTTAGTTTGTAATTGACATTGGGAAGTGTCACTGCTAAATATTTATTATCAAATATAGTTCCTGGTCAAGATTCACTTACACGGGTCGTTTAGTCAAATCTGTTGAGACCAGTACATGTCGTATATCGAGACTTGGTCCGATGGTTTATCCCAATGAACCATGAGTCTAGGGAGACTCGTATAGACGTGTAGGTGTTTATAGTGGATACACACTGAACGAATCACCGAAGATTCTTAATGGATGGTACACCAACGTCAATAAGAATCTTCTCGGGTTGAGTAGCATAGTGGTCCTTCGACTTGAGATACCACTGTGGATGTATGAGATATCCTCCACACTTAGATGGCAGTCACGTCACCGATCTATTTAGATCAGACCTCCGCCTGTTCGTTGGGTGTGGATCGATCCTCAGGATATCCTGTGTGTATCAAGATAGGATCCGTCAGTTCTGTGTACAGAGCATAGGTAGTCCATATATAATTAGCATTCTGTTAAATCTGTGGCCACAGTATACTTCGGAAGTAAGTTCCGATTATTATTTAGAGATTGCTAATAGATACATCGACGAGATAATACCTATAGAGATTTGACGTTTACATCTATATCTCTGGGATTATCTGGATACCTGTGACGGATGGATTATACGTATGCAATGACCTCCACCTGTATGATTCAGCTAGTTTATCCGTGGTCGTCATAATTTACGGGTGGGTAAATTATGGACACGAAATTGGATTTTGTGACGGATATACCTGAATCTAGAGAGTCTCACTAATGAAATATACTCGTAGAGCACTAGGGCAACTTTTATGAATAATGATGATTATTTATAAATCGTTTAAACGTTAAACGAAAAATACATGCGAACGGACCGAACCGTCATTTCCTAATTAATGTGTATTTATATTTAATATATGATATTATTAAATACACATTAATAAATTTTCAAATAAAGGTATTTGACATATATCATTAATATATGTATTTGAGATATTTAAAGTAAATATAATACATATATATGAGATATTTGTATTTAATTAATTAATTAATTAATTAATTGTTAAATGATTAATATAATTAAAATATAAATATCTTACCAAATGATAAAGTTATGAAATGATTATAAGTGTTTATTGTTGACTTTAAAGTAAAGGAAATGGTAGTCAAATTGGATTTGACTTCTTTGATATTTGTTTAAAGTGTTTAAAATTGAAATATCATTTTTCTTTATTTTTTGTCAAATTTTCGGCCATGACCCTAATTGAATATAATGGTTATATTTTTCATGTTTCCATTGTTGACTAAGTTGAAATTGTCATTAAAATGTAATGATCATTTTATCAACTTGGCAAATAAAATTCAAATGAAATGAACTAATGTAACTTGTATTTGCTTTAGGCCAAATTCGGCCAAGGCTTACATTTGGGCAAGTATATATTGTTTCATTTAATTTTAGGGTTTAAGGAACCTTTTCACTTTATCAAAACTCCATTAAAACAAGGCAAAGAAGGTAGAGAGAAAAGAAAAGAAAAACAAGGAAAAGCTTGGAATTTAGTAAGTATTTCCAACCTTCCATTAGAGAGTAATTTGTTCCTCTTGTTGTGGGCAACATCTTGTGATGTTCTTGAGTTTTTCTATTCTTTATTCTTTGTACTTTTGATGGATAAAAGTTTGATGAAGGTGATATGCATGTATGATGTTGGAAGTTTATTACTAATGTAGTAATAAGCATTCTTTTAAAGTTTTAGAACCTTGTTGCCATTCTAGAGTTATTGAACCACTCTTAAATGACCTATAATTGTTCTATAGTTGTTTCATTGTGTTTAGACTTGATTTGGATGGAAGAAACATGATTGAAGTATTGGATTTAACCAATTTGGTCTAATTTGTCCAATTTGAAGAAACTGAAAAATTAGGGTTTAAGACCACTTCCAAATTTGGGACTTTTCATTTATATGGTGTATCACTGTATTGGGATGTGTATATGATGCATATAAAGTTTCATGTTGATTGGATTTCATTTGGATGTGTCTTGAAGCATGAAATCACAAAATGCACAAGTTGGAAGCTTAATGAAGCTCTCGGCCAAATGGGTCATTTTTGGGATTTATGTTGCCTTTGGTGTTTTGATGTTTTGAACAAGCTAAGTTCATCTTAGAAATGATTTAGAATCATTCAAAATTGATTTGATCAATTTCGGACTAAAATGGACAAAATACCAAGTGTAAGGGTAATTCGGTAAATTCACTTAAATATGATTTATTGAATTTTATTTCATAATTTGATTATTGGATGATAAAATAAATAAGTTTATTTTATTAATCCGAGAAAAAGTTTTGAAATCGGAAAATTTGATTTTCCACCGTTTTCGCTGCGTTACCGATATTCCCCCTTAAATCCCTAACTTTTCCTGCGACTTCTGCAACTTAAATAGTAGTGCCTCCATACGAGGCTCATCATCGGGACCTATATACAAAAATGCAGTGCCTACAGTCGCCTCCACTTTGATGGGACTTGTGCAGTGTGTGACAATGACAATCATATCAAAGTTATGCAATGCATTTTTACTTACCTAGCTTGCCAGCTACTGCCTGACTTGCCTGTTGCTTTGAACTGAGTTGACATGGTGGGGAGGTGCTTCGACCCCCAGGTGCATCCCTGCAAGATGCTGCGATCTCTAGGATTCACTACCGGACTGAGCTGATATAGTGGCGAGGTGCTTCGACCCCTGGGCTTTGTTCCCGAACCACCGGATGTGGGCTTTATTCCCGAACTGTGCTGAATGTGATGGCGAGGTGCTTTCGACCTCTGGGCTTTGTTCCCGAACCATCTGTGGGCTTTATTCCCGAACCGTTACTGCGAGGTGGTCCATTCCCGAACCGTTAGTGTGAGGTGGTCCATTCCCGAACCGTTACTGTGAGGTGGTCCATTCCTGAACCGTTACTGTAAGGTGGTCCATTCCCGAACTGTTACTGTATGAGGTGGTCCATTCCCGAACCGTTACTGTGATGATAAGGGGTAGGCTGGTCGCCCCCGGACTCGGTTTATCTTTCTGCTCTTCATTGCTTTCATCAGGTCAAAGCGGATCATGTGATGTGACGTTCTGTACTAATATACTGCACTGCCATTTACGAGATAGTCCCAATTGTTATACATATTTGTGTCCTCAAAGGATGCCTAGTGTCGAAACCAGAGAACCTTCAAAGTACCTGATACAACTCAAATCCGGCCGTTTGAATAAATGATCTGAACTAGACTCCAAGTGTGTGTGTGCAACGGTTCTTTCATAGCTTAATCCTTAAATAAGTCAACTCTATGATTTTGTTTCAAAGAACGGGATCAGTGGGTCTAACCAACCTAGATGTCTTGGTCATGCTCTGTAATTACTTCTCTGTACTTCAATATGATATGGTTTTCTTTTTCTTTTTCTTTTCCTTTCGTCTTTTTTTTTTCAACACACCTACCCTTTAAGGTAGCATTTCTCCTCATGGTGGTCCTAATACTCGCCCATGGGTAGCTTCACGCTTATCGATTATAGGTGGTTTATTTTTATTCTTTAGAGACTTTTCCTTCGTTTCGAACCATATCACATATCGTAACACAAGTAAACCATGATGGACATCTAAGAAAACAGTCATTCACTGATCCGCCATCTCTTCAACTAGTCGTCTCACCGACTACTCAGGCTTCTACTGCTAAGATCCTGTAATTAAGTGCCCGCGAGTCTAGCCGAGATCAAACACTCAAAATGCCGGATGAGAGCACATCTCACACTTATCGTTTCTAAGGTTTCACCCTACAGCAAACAATTTCATCACCGGACATATGCCTAACCATCAAGGACTTCTCTCTCTCTTTTTTATCTTTTTTTTTTCACTTCACTGGAATTCTTCCTTTCAACCGCTGCTAATGTGGGCTTCGTCCCCTGGGATTCATTCCTGACACTGATGCTGATGTGGTCCTCAACCCTGGGATTCCTTCCAAAAAACTGATACTGATGTGAGCCTCAACCCCGGGATTCTTTCCCGAAACTGATACTGATGTGGGCCTCAACCATGGGATTCTTTCCCGAAACTGATATTGATGTGGGCCTCAACCATGGTATCCCTTCCCGAAACTGATACTGATGTAGGCCTCAACCATGTGATTCATTCCTGAAACTGATGATGTTATGTTGTTGCTTCTGGTTGGCTTGCATTTCCCACTTTCTTTTTTTCTTCTTTGAAACCTGTGAATACAAAACGAAACAAAACTAAAAAAAGAATGCAAGTACGTTATGTGTATGCATGCATGCATGGATGAATTTCCTATTCCGTTGGGTTAGGTCTTCCGCCAGTTCTCCTGGTGACTGCTCGGTCTTCTCTTCCTCAGGCAAAATATTGCTTCAATTTGTCCATATTGATCGGCTCGGTGAACTCGTTCCCTTCTAAGTCTGACAGTCTCACTGCCCCATTTCCCATTACTTTCTGGACTATGTAGGGTCCTTCCCAGTTGGGTCTGAACTTTCCTCTCGGGTCTGTCGTCGACGGCTTTGACTGCTTAAGTACCAAATCACCCTTTCTGATCTTAGTAGGACACACCTTCTTGTTGAATGCTCTAGGCCAATCTCTTCTGGTATAACTACATATGCTGTAAAGACTTCAATCTCTTCTTATCTAGCAATACTAACTGTTCAAATCTCTGCGAGGCCCATTCTCGTTCAGGTAACTCTACTTCTGCTAATACCCGCATGGACTGTATCTCAACTTCCACTGGTAATACTACTTCCATTCCGTAGACCAAAGAGTAAGGCGTGGCTCCCGTTGCTGTTCTCACAGAAAGTCTGTACCCCAACAGGGCGTACGGTAGTTTGTTGGCCCAATCTTTGTAGTTCTCCATCATTTTGGCTAGTATCTTCTTTATTGTCTTATTGGCTGCCTCGACTGCCCCATTTGCCTACGGCCTGTAAGGTGACGACTTGTGATGTCCTATCTCATACTTCTGTAGCATTGCCTTCGTTTCTCCTTGAAACTGGACTCTGTTGTCTGTGACTACGTGATGCGGCATTCCATATCGACATATGAGGTTTCAGGCTATGAACTTTGCCATCTGCTTTGCTGTAACGTTATGGAATGACTCGGCTTCCACCCATTTTGAAAAGCAGTCTACTGCCAATACTATGAAATGGTGTCCATTCGACGCGTGCAGTCGAATTTCTCCGATCATGTCAATTCCCAATGCTGAGAAAGGCCACGACTCTGATAGCCCATGCAACTCTGTGCGAGGCAAATGGTTCAAGTTACCGTGCGCTTGACAATCGTGACAATACTTCACCAGCTTCGCGCAGTCAGCTTTCATGGTCGACCATAAAAGCCTTGTCTTACTATCTTGCGAGACAAATTCAATCCGTTCATGTGCGGTCTACATACTCCGGCATGTACTTCTTCCATTGCTTTCTGAGCCTCTTCATTTCTTAAACACTTCAGTTGGATGCCATTTGCTTGTCTCTTGTATAGTTCTCCCTTCAAACTCACATACTGAGAAGCTAACTTTGTCTTGTAAATCGGTATAAACGTAGTACTTGGTACTTACGTGTTCGGATAGTCCGACGACCGTATTTACTGCCAACATATCCGGGGATCTCATGGGTCGCTTCCCAAAGATTCACCGATGACGTATGACTCGTACTTTTATTAATCTGGGATTAATTAATGATGAGAGAGAAAATTAATATGGGATTAATTGCGAAGATATTTTATCTGGGATAAAATATCAATTAAAGAGAGAGAACGATTAATTTGGAATTAATCGAAGAATTAATATATTCGATATATTAAATGAAATTGGATTTCGACGCGGAATTAGAATTAGATTTTAATTCGGGCGAACAAATTAATTTAGAATTAATTCGTTAGCGATGTGAATAGTAACTATGCTAGGCATGATTATTTAATTAAATTAGATTTAATTACGACGCAACGGAAAATTTGTTAATTTGGAATTAGCAAACCCGAGCCCGAGGTTATTTGCGAGCGCATTCGTATTTCGAATTCGAGTGCGGAAAATCAAATCAAGCGTCAAATCGCTTGTCTCAACTAGTATCACATCATCCGTCAATCAAGTGATTGATGTCTTCCACTTTGAGTGATTGACGCCAGTCACTGTTCATGATTGATGTGGATTGATTGAATGATGTGTGTGGTTGGCTAGCATTTAATGCTATTTTGGAGTCAAAATTTGGTATAGGTTTTGGAAATCAATTACCAAAAACACTTAACACATTTTCATCTCTCTCTCCTCCTCTCTTTTCTCTCATCATTCACGCCCAAGGGCTGTGAAGTTTCTATTTTCTGGTTTTGCTGGGCAGAACCGAAAATGGTAGGGAAGCAAGTGTGATTTTGTGTTAAAATCGAGAGTGCTAGCACACTCCGGGATCATGTGAAGGTGATAGGGAAGTCCACCCATGAGCCGAGAATCGTTCGACGAAGCTTGGAGCTTGACGAAGGAGACCAAAAGGCCGAAACCAGTGAGCTTGGACTGCTGTTTTGTTGTGACCAGTGCAGTGGGCAAAATGAAGTTTTTGTTCATCGTAGCGTCGCTCAACCGCTCGATGTAAGTATTCCGCGACTTTCTCGAAATGTATTCGCACTTGTTTCATGTTTGTTATTCGATCCTATGGACCTAGAAACTCCAACATACTTTCCCCAGGATCTATTAACGATTCAGCAAATGTCTCTATCCATGGATCACTTCTTACGAGTGGTGGCGGTTCGCCAACATACATATACGACTCATCAGTTCTTTTATTTGCACAGAATGTTTGTGGTGGCATCATTTCAAACCTATCATAGTGGTGATCCATGTTTATGTTGGTTTCTATTAAGGTCACAAGATCATAAACAAGCATGAAATATGTGCGAATACAAATCAACGAAGTTGTGGAATACTCACATCGATCGGTTGAGCGACGCTTTGACGAACAAGAACTGAAATTCTGCTCATGGAAGGTCACGGCAGTGACTGACACAGCTCACTGGTTTTGGCTCGGTTTTGGTCATTCGTCAAGCTCCAAGCTTCGTCGAACGATTCCCGGCTCATGGGTGGACTTCCCTATCACCTTCGCATGTCTCGTAAGTGTGCTAGCACTTGTGATTTTGCCACAAAATACCACTCTTGCTTCCCTTCACTGTCTCGGCAGTGAGCAAACCAGAGGAGAGAAAAAATGAAGCCCTTGGCGTGAGAAGAGAGAGATGAAGAAGTGAAAGTGTGTTGGTTATTTTGTGTATCTAATACACTAATCAATTTCCAAAATTAATTATCTTATTTTTGCTTTAAAAAATCAATCAACAAATGCTCCAACCACTCACATCAACTTATATCAATCCATCATCATGAATAGTGACTGGCGTCAATCACTCAAAGTGAAAGACATCTATCACTTGATTGACGGATGACGTGACGCTAGATGCGACTAGCGATTTGACGCTTGATTTGACTTGCGTGCCGCACTCGAATTGGAAATGCGAATGCGCTCGCAAATAATCCCGGGCTCGGGTTCGTTAATTCCAAATTAACGAATTTTCCGTTGCGACGCAATTAAATCTAATTTAATTAAATAATCATGCCTAGCATAATTACTATTCACGTCGCTAACGAATTAATTCTAAATTAATTCGTTCGCCCGAATTAAAATCTAATTTTAATTCCGCGTCGAAATCCAATTTCGTATAATATATCGAATATATTAATTAATCAATTAATTCCAAATTAATCATTATCTCTCTTTAATGATATTTTATCCCAGATAAAATATCTCCGTAATTAATCCCAGATTAATTTTCTCTCCTAATTAATCCTAGATTAATTTAGAGTGCGAGTCATACGTCATCGGTGAATCTTTGGGAAGCGACCCATGAGATCCCCGGATATATTGGCAGTAAATTCGGTCGCCGGACTATCCGAACACGTAAGTACCAAGTACTATATTTTACCGATTTACAAGACAAGGTTGGCTTCTAGCAAAGCACCATGACTTCCCAATTCTCCAGAAATATCCTTACAGGAATAAAGGATCTATATCAGGCGTAGTATATGTAGTATTGCGTATTTCTGTCCAGTATCGGATGATCACGTGCTAGGCCTGGGGCTGGAATTGTGTCTGCCCCGTACGAAGCACATGTCGGATGTCTGGTAACTAGTCTCTATAATCGGATAAACATGACCTTGTCATTTTATCCCGATGACTGCAGTACTTAAGAGTACTAGTATCGTATCCTACGTGACCATCATCTCCATATGACTGGAGTGACACTTCCGTCTTGACATCACACCCAACACACTACGATTCTCAATATACCCAGCATTGGCGTACACAGAACCTGTTAAAGCCCTGGACGACCGCAACCAAAGTATATTAATTGTCGCAAGTATTAGCGGTGCAAGTCTCATGTTAAGACCAAATACACCTACCCTGATTTCGGACTTCCATAGACACATAGTCATACTACCAATGGAATTCCGAGGGGTCTATCCAGAGCGAAGCTGTTTCCCGTACCATCGGTGAAACACAACCTCCTATTACACTTGCATGAGTATCCTAGACCCAAATATATAAGAACTATACCGTTGTGCCCTCACAACGCGCATAAGTGTAATACTAGTCTTTTACGCATTTATCGATGTCCAATCTCGACAATGCTCTGACTAGGGATATTTAAAGATTTATATTTTTCGTGGACTGATACTGTCTCATATTATTCTCCGTCTAGGAATAAATCATAGGGACCTCCTATCATTTATATATCTAGGTGATCTAATCACAAATGATAAGAGTGCAATCTCCTTTGTCACATAGTTAATTTGTACAACAACACCATTTCGAAGAATTTTTCGATTGTCCCCAAAGTCATTTCGTTAGGGTATTTGTGTCCAAACATAATTTATATTATGTGACACTCGTCGTACGATGTGACAGTAGTCTGGATTTCTGCTCGTTATATCGCCCAACATGTATATTTCTATCCTGGGAGGAAATCCCTACGATGAGATCGTGTGCTATTGAATCTAAGGCTAAACCTAAAATTTCTTTGTCAAGTTCATCTAATTGTACCACATCAATCCTATTGGTGATCAGGAAATAGGAAGTAGTAAGCATAAGATTCAATAAATAAACCAAACCATCACAAAAAATATAGAAAAAATCAATTTATAAGTTCATAAATACTAGTTTCATCACAATCCCATATTAGAGGTTTAGTTACTGCACATGCTCAAAAACTCTAAATAAATATTCAATTATAAACAAAATATTAAGGAAGTAAAGGAAAGAAGAAACTTTGTCGAGATCGCCAGTCCTTCGTTTCTTCCTGTTGAGTTCCTGTGATGTGTTCATTTGATTTGTTCTTGGCTTTTCCTTCAAAAATCTCACTTGGAAGCTATAATTCTATGTTTTGAAAACTCCCTTTAGGTTTGGGACTAGTTGTTATTTATATAGGAGGTTCGGGGGTGTTTCCTGCTTAAAAATTGAGTTTGGGTCGAATCTGGTATGACGCGCGGTTTAGCATCGTGACTCCACCTTCAATTTTCTTTGGCGAGTCGCGATGCGCCATGGTGAGCGTCAGGACACACCACTTGCAGCAGCTCACTGGTTTCATTTTTCGTTCGCGCGTCTCGATGCGCAATACAACGTCTGGACGCGCGTTTTGACTTCGAATTTGTCCTAAATTGCTCCGTATTTCACAATTTCGTCCCCCGTTGATTCCATCAAGTCTTTATATTATTTTTACCCGCAAATGAACCCAAAACACATCAAAATATTCAGAAAACTTGAGATAACTCACAGAACATTAAGATAGAGGGGTGACAGACATATGCATATTAGTCGCTCATCAGTAAGCTAGACCTGACCAACCATTACAACCACTCAACGAAAAAATCTACGACCAGCAAAAGAATATCCAATAGGGACATAAAGAAACACTAAAAGCCAAAAGCATTACAACATTGAACACAATGAACAAAATAAAATAAGAAAAATGAGAGAAAAAAGAAAGAAAAAAGAAAACATTGATCAGAGAGGGACAGTGACGCCCTTCCCAATCGGAAAATGAATTTAATTTTGATAAACAAAGTTGAAGAAAATAATATTTTTCACAGAAATAAATTATATAGAAAGTAAAATTTTAGATTTTAAATTAAGTAATGGGTTTCTTGAGTAATTGGTTGTGGAGAGTATTTAAGTGGGTTCAATTAATATCATTCTTAAGATTACCAATATTTATGGAGTTTCTGTGAAAATAAACAAAGACACAAAATATTTGGACAATGATATTTATTAATTGATAAAAGATGGAATGACAAACTATATATGGTTTACTAAACCAAACTCAAAATTCTGAAATGTTTCAGAATGACAAAACTATATATGGTTTACTAAACCAAACTGAAAATCCTAAAATGGTCATGTTTGGGAGTAATTAAAGCACTCAAGAAAATGACACGTGGCTACCCGCATAGGGCTTCAGAGTATTGATGAGCGGAAAATATATCACTATTTACTGCCCTTTTTACCTAATATTTTGTTTAGTTTCTCGGGTTTGATGAACGTTTTGATGTGTTTTAATTTATTTTACAGATAAAATAATATTGGGACTTAATGGAATCATTTAGGACGAAATGTGGAACAAAAGGGCAAAAAATGTACTTGACATTTTGAAGATTGGAAACTTGAAATGGCAAAGTACAATTTCAGAAATTCCAACTTTGCACAATTGTCGTATTTTGGCCATAACGTTTTACTCCGATATCAGATTGAGGTGATTCAAGTTCCAGATTAAAGAAGATTCAAAGATCTACAATTTTTAAGAACAAAATAATTTCGAATTCTTACGCTTTCGTGACTGAAATTGATGAAACATCTGAAAGTGTGTTAGCAAATAAATAAATAAAAAATAAAATTGTCAAACTTCCACCAAACATGCTTGTTTGGTAGAGGATTTGGTGCCATGTTTGGTGGAACAATTGGTGGAGAAATTGTGGAAACCTTTGGATTTTCCTATAAATACCAAGCCATTTCATTTGTAATTCTCATGTTTTCCTTAGGTTTTTGTGGAAGGAATTTAAGGATTGCATCTTGTTTGTATTTATTCTCAGTATTTTAATTATGTATTTTTATTTTTATTTTTAGTAATAGTATTAGTTTATTTTATTTTCTTTTCTTTCATGTCTTGTAGTTAGATTTCTGCTGGGGGAAGGTTGAAGCTTTTATTATTTTATTTAGATCAATCTCCCTTAATTATAATATGGAAATTATAATTTAACATTAAAGGTTATACCGCCTTAATGCCTGGTTTTATTTATTTGACATAATGTGACACTGCCTATATGGTCAGTCTTTATGTGACAGATGATTACCGCCTATATGGCTGATTTATTGATAAATAATAACACCGCCTTTATGGTCGATTGGACTTAATTGAAAATCTGACTTAATGAGGATACCGCCTATATGGTCGGTTGGTAATATCACTGATAATTTCTATATTATAATAAGGGAGATTTCTAAATTAGAAATAGTAAAGGTGGATCCCCTAACCCCAGTATTTTATTTTTATTATAGGGAAGTGATGAAACACAATATTCACATGCTTAATAATTGATTTAATTATATTATGGGTAATTCTTTAGTTTGTTTATTGAATCTTAAGCTTATTGCTTCTTATTGTCTGATCACCAATAAGATTGATGTGGTAAACTTAAAATGAACTTGACGAAGGGATTTTAGGTTTCAGCCTTAGATTCAATAGCCCACGATCTTCCTTGAGGATAGATAATCCTTTAATGGATTTCCTTACAGGATAAACATATACCTGTCAGGCGGGGGTAGTCACTAGTGGAACTTGAACTTAATGAATTCAAGTAACTTGATTAACATAGACATATGATAATTGAGTTATTTGAGTGTTTGCATCTGACCATTGACAGAGGCTTTTGCATATCTTCGTGTTCCAGGTTAGCAAACTGATTTATTACACATATATAAGATAATCAATTCATCATTAGAATAATATTGTGTAGAGTCACGACCATATATATTTGTGTCTTTTGTTATTTTCCTTAGTATTTTCTTTTATGTTTTTATTTATTTATTTATTTATTCAGCAAATCCTCATTCAACCAACCAATCAAGCGATCATTCTCTTTTCCCTCAATTAGATTCCTATAAATAAATAGAATCAATAATTAATAACAACAGTAGGAATTAAGTACTCTAGGATTGATATTTTTATACTACTTGAACGATACGTGCACTTGCGTTATACGTGTGTGATTACGCTGGTCAAGTCTCCTGTCATGATCAGATTTCAAGGTCCCCTATCAGAGTCTGGTTTCAAAGTCTCTCATCAAAGTCAGACTGTAGAAGTCTCTCATCAAAGTCTGACTGTAGAAGTCTCCCCATCAGAGTCTTAGTCTGACTTCAAAGCCTTATATCAGAGCCTGAATTCAGGATTTCCAGGCAAAACATCGATTTCAAGCTCATCCCCAACGAATGAAAATAAAGATCACACGAGGAATTAACTTGAAATATCAACTCCTTAGTTACGTAAATCCCTGAAATAAAGAATTAGATAACTAAATAGATTGTTTTCCATTTTTTGAAACTGATTAATCGCCAATAATAAGGAAATCTCAGGATTCTTGTAAGGGCTAATTAATTAGGTATGTAAAAGTGGTCAACTTTAGTTTACTTGTAGCGAGAAGGTTAAATAACATAGAGATCCCCAAAGAAAATTATCAATATTTTTGCTTTCTAAGGGATAATATAGAATTCTTTGTCCATCATGTTTTACTGTTTCACACTTTATTATTTGTGAGAAATCTTGTACAAATTGGCACCATCTATGGGAAGCATCATCATTTTATAAGAAAAATGCTCAGGATAAAAAGCCATGTATACAACTAAATCCACAATTCTTGATTGTTCGATCTAAACCATAAGAAAGATGGTCCCAATGAACAAGGATCCCAGATCTCTACTTTGGTTACTCACCAAAAAGAATAGATGTCCAATCATCTGATGCTACATTGGATATCTCAATAATAAAGAATGAGAGAATGAAGCAAATGGAGGAAAAAATGGAGGCCATGAAGAAGTAGTTCCAACAACAGATGCAGACCATGCAACAAGAGAATCAGATGCTCAAAGCCCAGATTAAAGGGGACGTCCTTCAACAGGGCGAGGAAATAGAAAAGAAGGAGACGCCATCAGAAACCTCTGATTAGAGGGGCAAACAGAAGTGAATAACAAAGAGGTCGTGGGTAGAAGCCCCATCAAGATTTTCGATGAAGACTCTGATGCAGATGGTTCAAGAAACCAGGGCAGAACATAGAAAAAATAGAACGCAAGAAGAAAAGAAAAAGCCTAGATGTGAGCAAAAATAAAAGAGATGTGCACTGGAAGGAAGAATATGTTGGCGAACGGCTGGTGGCAGCAATAGCAAAGAAGGTTATGGGAATTCGGGTGCAAACCCCTATGGACTTGGGTATCTCAGGGAATGTCTACCTCACCATTCAAGGAATGGATCGAAGATGAGATGAAGCCCAGAGATTTCACTCCACCTAACTTCGACATGTATATCGGGAAATCGGACCCAATTGACCATCTGATCCAGTTCCGATAGAGGATCTCTCTAGAAACCACAACGAAGCCCTGATGTACACGTTGTTTGTCACCACTCTAGCTAGGAATACCCTCTATTGGTTCCTATAATTTCCAGAGAAGTCTATTGGGAGCTTTGAGTATTTGGGGAAAAATTTTATTGAACAATATTATAGTAACCGCCCCACCGAAGTCACTATAGTGGACCTGCAATTAGAGTAGAGGTATGACGAACCACCCAGGCAGTACCTGCAGAGGTTAGCTAAGAAGATAAATGTCGTCAACAACTTAGATTCAAGGCCAGCAGCAACCTTCTTTGTCAGATGGTTTAGTCAATAGATCCTACATCCATGAGAAGTTCCTGAATACCTCTTCGTACAGTATGTCTGAGGTACGGACCAAGGAATGAGGTTTGTTGAAAGTGATGGAGAACACAACCAAGATGTCCCAGGTTGCTGCAGTTTTGGTGGCAGACCAAGGTCGCAATAGTTGGATTAGAATGAGCAGGGTTAGGACTCAAGGAAGAGGAGACCACAAGGCGATAGAAGGGAAGTCAGAACCTCCAGAGGTGTGGAAGGATGCGAGTGTTGGAAAATTATGACCCATAGCGTCACTATTTGTAGAAGACAATATGGTTTTTGTACAAATTAACTATGTGACAATGGAAATTGCATTTTATCATTTTGTAATTAGATTACTTTAATATATAAATGATAAAAGTCCTTATGATTAGTTCCGGATTATAAGATATGAGACAGTATCAATCCATAATGGTTTAATCATTAAATATCCCTAGTCGTAGTATTATCGAGAATGGACATCGATAATGCGAAATACACTAGTATTGCACTTGTGCGTGTTATGGAAGCGTAACAGCATAGTTCTCATATATTTAAGTATTGGATACTTATGCAAGTGTAATAGGAGGTTGTGTTTACCGATAGTACGGAAACAGCTTCGCTCTGGATAGACCCATTGGAATCCCATTGGTAGTATGACTAAGTGTCTATGGGAATTCGAATCAGGGTAGGTGTATTTGGTCTTAACCTGAGATTTACATCGCTAGTACTTGCGACAATCAATACACTTTGGTTTTGGTCGTCCGAGACTTTAACAGGTTCCGTGTACGCCTCTTCTCCATTTTTTGAGAATCGTATTGTATTGGATGTGATGTCAAGACGGAAGTATCACTTCAGTCATATGGAGATGATGATCACACAGGGATACAAAACTGGTACTCTAATATTTTACAACCATCGGGATAATATGACAAGGTCATGATTGTCCGATTAAAGAGAGTAGTTGCTTGTGATCCGATTTTTCTTCGTACGAGATAGACAATATTCTAGCCCCAGTCCTAGCATGTGACATCCGATACTAGATCGAAATAAGCAATACTATGTATACTACGCCTAACAGATATTATATATTCATTAAAGAATATTTCTGGAGAATTGGGTAGGCACGGTGCTTTGCTAGAAGCCAACCATGTCTCGTAAATCGGTAAGAACGTTGTACGAGGTACGCACGTGTTCGGATAGTTCGACGATCGAATTTACTGCCAACATATCCAGGGATCTCATGGGTCGCTTCTCGAAGATTCACTGATGACGTATGATTCAAACATAATTAATCTAGGATTAATTACGGCGAGAATTTATCTGGGATAAATTCTATTTGAAGAGAGAGAACGATTAATCCAGAATTAATCGATAAAATAATATATTCGATATATTAAATTAAATTGGATTTCGACACGAAATTAAAATTGGATTTTAATTCGGGAGAAAGAATTAATTTAGAATTAATTCGCGAGCGACGTGAACAGTAATTTTGCTAGGCATAATTATTTAATTAAATTTTATTTAATTACATCGCAACGGAAAATTCGTTAATTCGGAATTAACGAACCCGAGCCCGGGATGTGTTACGGGTCCACTCGGATTTTGAATTAAAGTGGGGCCCATAAGTCACATCACAAGTCACCTTTTTGTGATGGAAATCAAATCAACTTTGAGTGATGTGATACAAGTCACTTTTTGAGTGATGGGAGTAGTTGAGAGAGTTTAATGCTTTTTTCCCTCCAAAATTTGGTTTAGCTTTTGGAAAGGTATATACCAAATATTGTGAAAGATTTTTGCATTAAGTTTTTAGAAAACAAAAACAAAAGACTCTCTTATCTCCCAAACCTTCTCTTGGCCGAATACCATAAGAGAAATAGAGAAGAGTTTTGTTGCATTCTTCTTCCATTGCTAGCACACAAAGGATCATACTAAGTGATAGGGAAACATTCCTAAAGTTTGGAATCCATCTCAAAGCTTAGAGTTTCAACACACAAATTCAAAGAGAGGATCTTGGAGCACTTCTAAAGTAAAGTTTTTGTTATCAACACATCCAACCATCCGATCTTTGTAAGTATATTTCCGCTATACTTCTCTTTTATATTCACTTTATTTCATGCTTTAAATGTTCTTGGGATGATCTTAAAGACCAACAATGGTATCATGAGCCTTAATGACCATGAAATTGAATTTAGGGTTCTTAATATTGATTTGGGTATTTTTGATTTAAGCATGTTTTGATCAAATTGTTTTTTTTGCGTATGCTTGTATGTAGATAACTTAGAGTTATATATGATCATTTGATGAAAAATTAATTGGATTAATTTTCCCCAATCATGATGGCTTAGCCGAATACTTAGTGAACCCTAGGTCATGGTGATTTTTTTATTTTTTAAACCATTGGATGTGTTTAAATACATGAGATAAATTGATTTGTGATTTAATTGGATTGAAATTGAAATCAAAATCAGATTTAAAAATCCTTAATTGACGTGACCAATATAGCATGGAAGTGACTTGATTTTGTTTCAATAATGTTGGACATGTATTGATTATAATAAAGCATGATTTATTGACTAAATTAGTATTTTGGAAATGTTAATTTGGATAATTAATTATGACTATACACTTTAATTAATTAAATCATGATATTTGGAATATTAAAATTTAATTAGATGGGCTTAATTTGGAATTGGGCTAAAGATGTTGTATTTGGGCCTAATGGACTTGGTTGGGCCAAGTTGGTTTTGGACAATTGGATTGGATCCAAATTGGGCCTAAACCATTCCATTAAGTCCAACTATAACAAATGGGCCTTTAAACATTTAATTGGGCCTAATGGGCCAAAATTGATTTCTTGGCAAATAGGGTGATTCCTTAATTGGGCCTTGGTATTTGGGTTTGACCCATATTGACCAAAGCCCATGCCTTAAGAAATTAATTGAAAGCCCATTGAACTTTAATTAAATGAACATTGGATGTTAATTGGGCTTTGAGACCCATTAAGATTATATTTAGAATCTAAGTCATAAAGGCGCATTAAAAAGTGTAATTATTTAATTTGGAATTAAATATAGAATTAGTATTGAATGCAAATTAAATTGGATTTAAAATTGTAGTTCGATATAATTCAAGAATTCGTACTTTGAGTACTTATTCTTAAACGAGTTGGACTCGTGCAAATCAAATCATTGTTTGAACATTGGATGATCACTTTATTCAAAGATTAATTAATTGGATTAGATTGATTGAATAACATGCTTTGTGTGAATACATGGATGTGTTGTATGAATAATGTATATCGGATGGATATTAGAAGGGTGATGGCAATTTTGGAAATTATTGTAATAAATTTAGAATTTATTAAATTGGACCTGCGTGTCCAGCCTTTATCTCTCAATTCTTTGTAATTATGTTCTCACCTAATTCCCCTCAATGTTAATGAGGTTTCTTTAATTGTATTATGTAATTGGGTAGAAGTTAGAATAGTGCTAGCCATGGAGAGGAAATGGAGTGATTTGTTCTAGGAACAATTGTGAGATATCCATCCGTATATCATTATTAATTTATTTACTGCTCCTTATTATGCTTTTAGAATGCATGCTTAAGGGTGTATGATGAGACCTAATCAAAGATAATAAATTGGTTGCCAATTTACGCGAAAAATCCTCAACAAATATTAAGTGTTTTCCTTCCATTAAGTGATTCTTACTCAAGATCCAAGATTAGCACTGGTTTGTTGGCCAAAGTCAAGACCTTTGTCCATCGCGGATGTGTTTGAATCATGAAGGCTTTGTTCCATATCGTATGTCTTGTCCAAGTTGTGATTTGTTGGCCAAAGTCAAAATTACTTCTTGTCCATCGACATCGATTACGAAGTTTTCCAAAGTCAATGGGTTCCGCTTAACTGGAATCATTAAGCTTGTTGTGCCAAAGCCAAGACTTAGTTGATTCAGAGGAAAAGGTTAGGAAGATATATTGGATATATTGGCATATATATTGTATATATGTTTCGGACTTGGAGGTCCACTACCAGATATAGGAATTGGATGAGATCCAATTGATCTTAGAGATCTATCTAGTTAAATATCATACAGCTTGTTGGCCAAAGTCAAGGTTGTGTGTTATTTAACGGGATCCTAGCCCACTAGGAAACTAGGTTTACCGAGTACTCAACAAAGGGTTAGAGGCTCGCCGAAAAATAGTGGGAAGCCAGTATTGAATTTGCAATTTCGTTCAAATACTTGGCTTTACGCGCTTTCAAATTATTTCGTCAATTATATTTATTAGTTGGACTAATATTTTATTATTTTTCTTGTAACAGTTAGACTGTACCCATACATCGTTAATTGAATAGTTTGACTATTGCAATTAAGATGACAGGAAAGTTAAACATTAGAGATATTATCATGGGCGACAATGTCTTTAATGGCATAAACTTTCAAGACTGGGATATGAATCTTAGGATTGTCCTAGGATCCGAGAAGTTGCTCTACACTATAGAGAGACCTCTTGGGCCTAAGCCCCGACCTGAGCAGTTGCATGAGCTAGAGCTTTGGAAGACTCATAGCGATGACAATTCGATTGCTCAATCGGTAATGGTTGCTACTATGACTCCGTAATTCCGTCGTTAGAACAAGGGATTGGATCCCTATGAGATGATGGTGAAGTTGCATGATCTTCATCGATCTAATCTTAGATCGCAAAGATATGAGTTGCAGAAGAAGCTCTTTCTTGCTCAAATGTCAGAGGGTACATCTGTTGAGCACCATGTGTCGCAGATGATTGCTAACATTGAGCAGCTGGGACAGATGGGCATTGTCTTCGAGGCCGAGACTTCTATAGATTTGATCTTACAGTCTCTCCCCGACACTTGAAGTGGGTTCATCATGAACTACAATATGATGAACCAAGAACAAAATCTTGGAGAGTTGATGTCCACACTGTGCGAAGCAGAAAAAAAGCTTCAAAAGGGCTAGAAGCGCGAGGCGTACTTCGCTTCAACATCTCAGACTCCGAGGGCTTGCCAAGGCGACTGAGGTGTAAAGAAGAAGAAGAAAAAGAAGGGCAAGGCCAATCGTCAAAACCTTATGGGAAGGGTAAGGACAAATCCCAAGATGTATGTCTGCAGTGCGGGAAGCGGGGTTACTGGAAGCGTGACTGCCGCGAGTACAAGGCACACATGAAGGAAATCAAAGCGGGCAAGGCACCGGCTTCAGGTATGTTTGTTATAGAAATAAACATGTCTACTACTAGTCTTAAGAATTGGATTTTTGATTCTAGTTGTGGTACTCATATATGTACTGATGTGTAGGATCTGCAGATTAGCAGGAGACTGGCCTCATGAGAGATTGACCTCCGCGTTGGAAATGGGACACGAGTCGCCGTTTTGGCCGTTGACACTTTTGTTTAGGAACTGCCCTCGGGTCATGTACTTAAACTTACAGACTGTTATTATGTACCTAGTTTGACTAGGAATATATTTCTGTATCTATGTTAGCCCAATGTGGGTATACTTTGTATTTAGAAACACTGGGTGTTTTATGTATAAAAATGATATGGAAATTTGCACTGCTGATGTAAATAATGGTCTTTATATTTGAAATAAATCAATCTCAAACATGACTAGTGTTAGGTTCTCCTAGAACATGCCAAGGATCTATTAAGTATAAAAAGTGGGAATAATCAAAGTAAGATTGCGGAAAAATACTTACAATGATCGGTTATGGCGGATGTAGAGATAATAAAAATTTTCTTTCCTTGTATGAATGTTGAGCTCCAAGCCCTCCTTTGAATTCCAAACTCAAGGGTTAGTGTCCCTAACACCTTGTTGACTCCTTTGATGTGCTAGCATGCAATTTTTGAATCAAAATCACGAAGCACGAGCTCAAAGTGTTGGTTTCTATTAAGGTCCAGGATCGATAATAAGCATGAAAACATTGCGAATACACATCGAAGAAGTTGCGGAATACTTACATCGACTCGGTGGCGACGACGCGGAAGCAACAAAACTCCAAAACACTCACTGGTTTGGCGAACTGCAGTGCAGATTTTTTGCTCACTGTTTTGACTTCGTTTTTGGTCCTTCGTCAAGCTCCAAGCTCGTCGAACGGTTCCCGGCTCATGGGTGAGCTTCCCTATCACCTTCGCATGTCTCGTAAGTGTGCTAGCACTTGAGATTTTGCACAAAATCCCACTCTTGCATCCCCACTGCTCACGGTTTCTAAAACAAGAAAAAAGAAAATGACGTGAAGAACAAATGAGGGAAAAGAGAGATTGTTGTGTTGTGTTACCAAATTTGTGTATTAAATACACTCATTTGAATTTCACATGCATTTGATGTGAATTTGGCTTTTAAAGTCAAACCATTAAAGCCTCCAACCACCCACATCACTCAATCCATCAACTTGTCATGTCACATCACTCAAAGTGACTTGTGATTTGACGCTTGATGCGACTAGCGATTTGACGTGCCGCACTCGAATTCGAAATGCGAATGCGCTCGCAAATAATCTCGGGCTCGGGTTCGCTAATTCTAAATTAATGAATTTTCCGTTGCGTCGTAATTAAATGATTACGCCTAGCGAAGTCACTATTCACGTCGCTAACGAATTAATTCTAAATTAATTCGTTCGCCCGAATTAACATCTAATTTTACTTCCGCGTCGAAATCTAATTTCGTTTAATATATCAAATATATTAATTTCTCTATTAATTCCAAATTAACCGTTATCTCTCTTTAATGATATTTTATCCCAGATAAAATATCTCTGCAATTAATCCCAGATTAATTTTCTCTCTCTTCTAATTAATCCCAGATTAATATAGAGTGCGAGTTATACGTCATCGGTGAATCTTTGGAAGCGACCCATGAGATCCCCGGAAATGTTGGCAGTCAAATCGGTCGTCGGACTATCCGAACACGTAAGTACCAAGTACTACGTTGTACCGATTTACAAGACAAGGTTGGCCTCTAGCAAAGCGCCATGCCTACCCAATTCTCCAGAAATATCCTTACAGGAATAAGGATCTATATCAAGCGTAGTATACCGTAGTATTGCGTATTTCTGTCCAGCATCGGATGATCACGTGCTAGGCCTGGGGCTGGAAATGTGTCTGCCCCGTACGAAGCACATGTCGGATCTCTGGCGACTAGTCTCTATAATCGAATAAACATGACCTTGTCATTTTATCCCGATAGCTGCAGCATTTAAGAGAACCAGTCCCGTATCCTACGTGACCATCATCTCCATATGACTGGAGTGACACTTTTATCTTGACATCACACCCAACACACTACGATTCTCGATATACCCAGAATTGGCGTACACAGGTACCGGTTAAAGCCCTGGACGACCTCAACCAAAGTATATAGATTGTCGTATGCATTAGCGGTGCAAGTCTCAGGTTAAGACCAACTACACCTACCCTGATTTCGAACTTCCATAGACACATAGTCATACTACTACAATGGAATTCCGAGGGGGTCTATCCAGAGCGAAGCTGTTTCCCGTACCATCGGTGAAACACAACCTCCTATTACACTTGCATGAGTATCCTATACCCAAATATGAGAACTATGCCGTTGTGCTCTCACAAACGCGCACAAGTGTAATACTAGTCTTTTACGCATTTATCGATGTCCAATATCGACAATGCTCTGACTAGGGATATTTATTGATTCTCTGCCTTCGTGGACTGATACTGTCTCATATCATTCTCAATCCAGGCACTAATCATAAGGACCTCTCATCATTTATATATCTAGGTGATCTAATCACAAATGATAAGAGTGCAATCTCATTTGTCACATAGTTAATTTGTACAACAACACTATGATCTGTACAAATAGTGATGCTATGGGTCATAATGTCCAACAATCTCCCACTTGGCCTATAGCCAGTCACTCGAGTGTCTACACCCGAACTATGTACGGTTGGCTCAAATTGCTGAGAAAGGTTTTCGTCAACGGATTTTCATGATTATCGTCTGATGCGATTTATACGATCATCACATCGCCACGATGTATGATCCGTACGAATCAGATGAATATCGAAGTATTTATCTGGATTGTTGATGAGACCATTAATTCTTTAGCATGTGCTGAAGCCCAGTTCAGCTGCTAAAAGAACTATATCTAATCTAATTAGATTATTACGACCCCAGAAGGCTTCTATTGCTGCTTCAGCTGCTGCAATAACCCGCATTTGTTGTTTATTCGGTAACAGTACCTTGATTGGAATATTTCCAGCTCACTGTACCGTTATTCAAACTGTGTAGTACCATTTTTATCGGTAAGGAAACTTGCAACAGTGATCCCAGTCACTTCAAGTTCTCCATCTCCATAGTCCAGTGACTATCACTCGGATTAGCCTGTTTGTGAATCATATGCTCAAAGCGTATGAGACACTAGGTCGCGTACATTTTTCAATGTACGGTTTCTTGGAGAGTTTTATGAAAGCCAAGCTTTCACCGATAATTATTTATGGGAATGTCATTTCCAAGAAATGACGTATTTTATCATTATTGTATAGGACAGCCACTGTCAGTGCGCTCCCACTAACCCTCTTATATACACAAGAATCATTTTCGTTTTGAATTAAATCATAACCATTATGATTATATCAAAAACGATAATTCTAATAACCTATGCTTGCTTCAATCCAACATGGATCGAATAACCTGCAAACCTTGTTTGCTAGTTCTGGTACGACAAAACGACAGGATGTTGTAAACATCCTCCAAAAGGTTTCCTTTTCAGGAAAGCGATTTTCTCGTTAAGCTGTCATATTTCATCCATGAAAGATGCAGCATTAGCAAGCATTATCCAAATGGATTCACCGTGGCAACAGGTAAAAGGTTAAATCGAAATCAACATAATGTTGATAATGATACCTTTCCGTAAAAGCCTAGCTTTACACGTTGGTATGTTGCCATCCATGTATGTCTTCCTTGAAGACTTATAAAGTACCAGTAGGCACAATGCCTTGAGGTACATTAACTAGTATCCAAACTTGTTGATATACATGGAATCCATTCGGATGTCATGGCACATTGCCATGATCAGGGATTCGATACCTTGTATCACTTCCTCATACGTAGTCAGTTGTATACCTCAATAAGATAGACATCTTTATGAGGTGAGATCAGAAACCCATACCCCAGGTTGTTTTCTGACTCTCTCTGACATACGCGTTTTTGTGTATACGAAGATTAATGGTAATAGTTTCATCCTTGATGAACTATTTGTGTTCCATTAGGACTTGGTGCTAGAATAGTATATACTTACTATCTATATAGATTTTCGAGTTTTACTATCCTCCCACTTACCACTGCATATCGGTATTCCTCTTAGGAAAACCACATGGTGAGCAATAATCTAATTGTTCTCAGGTGAGATGTATAAGTAAAATACTTATGGTATGCCTAGGATAACCTACAATTGGCACTTATCCAATTTGGGTTTTAGTTTGGTATCATCACAAACATATGCCTAGCATACCCAAATTATCAGGAATGTGAAACCCGGTTTCTTTCCCGTTCATATCTAATATGAAATCTGTCAAACAGATTTTAATGGAACCTTATTCAAAATAAGTTTTGCACTGTTAATGCTTATCCGTTGAAGGAAATAGTAGCTGATAGCGACTCATGATTAACCTTATTATGTCCAACAAAATTGGATACTCGGTTCGGACACACCGTCAAAATGACGTGTTCCGGGAGGAGTCCTCTTTTGAAAGAATACTATACTCTTTCAAGTATACGAGAAACTTATTGCTTAAGTATTTTCCATTACGGTCTTACCGTGACGGTATAATACTACAGCCGAGCTGTTTGTCTATTTCGTGTCGAAACTATAAAATTTTCCGATTTTTGTTCTTCAAAAGAACACATAACCATAACGCGATGCCACATCCGTATATGTCACGAAATATTCATATCCACCTCTAGCCTAGCTAGACATGGGCCCACTTGCTTCACTATGAACTAGGGCTAACAGATCGGTGGCATTTGCACTTTTACCAAGTAAATAGTGTTTCAGGCACTTTGCCCAATAAACTAGATTCGTAGACTTTATTTGAATGGATCAAATCAGTCCTAGTACCCGCTCTTCAAAAGTGCGGATATACGAGTCTTGTTTGATTGTGTCCCAGACAACAATGCCACAATTAGTTTCTCCCTGATCAAATCAGTTTGAGCTATTTATTTGTCATATATATATTTGAGATTTATTTATATTCAAAATATAAATTATGTTATTCACATCTAATGTGTTTATCTTCAATATCATCTTTATATAATAAAACACTTTAGTGTTCTAGAATATAAAGGTTCACCCGCAGCGGGTTAAACACTGATATAAAGATAATGTATCTAGTCAAACTAGTTATATTATAACAGTTTCTAAATTTAGGTACACACCCGAGGGTTGTTCCTAAAATTAGATATCTACGGTTAAAACAGCGACTTTTGTCCCGTTTTCAAATCGCAGATTAATCTCGATTGAAGTCAGTATCCTGTTCAAAACAGATTCTGAACTTCAATATATATATTTTATGTACCATACTAAGTATCTAAAATCCAATTTTAATACTAGTAGTGAACATAATGTTGACAAACATATTTGAAGTCTGAGCCTTGCTCGTCTTCAATTCCTTCATGGGATATGTCATTTATCTTCCCTGAAGATTATAATGACTTTGCCTTGCCCTTTTCCATATTCCAGAAGCCTTTGGCCAAGCCTTGGCCTTCTAGAATATCGAAATAAGGTGCGCCTTGCGCTAATTTGCCTTATTGCAAAGTTTGACTTTATCTCCTTGAGAATAGTCATTAACTCTCCAAGAGTTATTTATTGCAATTTAGTAAGCTTAAGCACTAAAGTTATCATTACATAAATCTTCCAAAGATTATGTTCTACTTTTTGCTTAATTGTGGGCTTAGGCCTAATATGTTATTTTATCAAATAAAGTAACTTTATTAGATTCCAGGACCATCCTGAAATTTATTCCCAATTTGAAAATTAAACCATTTAAAACATTTTCCCTAGGATTATGTATTAAACGTCAATCTTTCAATTTCACTTGATTTTAATAGTCCAACTATTTAATCAATGATTAAGGTACTATTTATTATAATGATTATTATAGTCCAACTATTTTAATCAACTATAATTAATTAAATCAAATATATTGATTATCATAATCGAATTATATAATCACTTATAAATGAATTGTTTGAATATATAGTCCAACTATTTATTAAAACAACAATTTAAATATTAGTCCAACTAACATTTAATACGTTTGACGAATGATATTGTTTGAGCACGTATGGCGAGTAATTGAACGAATATTGCAAATTCAATTCTTACCTCCCACTATTTTTCGGCGAGCCTCCAACCCTCTGTCGAATACTCGGGAAACCGTGTTTCCTAGTGGGCTAGAATCTCGTTAAATATCACACAATCTTGACTTTGGCCAACAAATTGTATGATAATTAACTAGGTAGATCTCTAAGATCGATTGGATCCAATCCAATTCCTAGATCCGGTAGGGGGACATCCAAGTCCGAAACATATATCTTATATATGCCAATACATCCAATGTATTACCTAACCTTTTTCCTCTGAATCAACTAAGCCTTGGCTTTGGCACAACAAACTTAGTGATCCCAGTCAAGCGCGACCCATTGACCATGGAAAGCTTCGTAATCAATGTCGATGGACAAGAAGTGGTCTTGACTTTGGCCAACAAACCACAACTTGGACAAGACACTGACATGTAACAAAGCCTTCGTGATTCAAACACATCTTCGACAGACAAAGGCCTTGACTTTGGCAAACAAACCAATGCCGTCTTAGATCTTGAGTGAGAATCACTCAATGGAAGGAAAGACGCTTAATATTTTGCGAGGGTTTTTCGCGTGCAAATTGGCAACCAATTTATTATCTTTATTAAGGTCTCATCATCATACACCCTTAAACATGCATTCTAAACACATAATAAAGCGTATATGAAAAGTAATAATGATATGCGGATGGATATTTTACATTGATCCTAGATCAAATCTCTCACTTTCTCTCTCCCGCTAACACAAGTATTTACTTCTACCCGTTACACTACACTTCTAAAGAAACCTCATTTACATTAAGGGGAATAGGTGAGAAGAGAATACAAAGAAATGAGAGGTAATAAGGCTGGACACGCAGGTCCAATTAATAAATCGAATTTATTACAATTTCTAAAATTGCCCCACCCATCTAATATCCATCCGATATACATTATTCATGCATCGCAATCATGTATTCACACAAGAATGTTATCAATCAATCTAATCAAATTAATTAATCTGATAATTAGTGATCATCCAATGTTCAAACAACGATTTGATTTTTGTGCGAGTTAAACTCGTCTTTGCAAATAAGTACTCAAAGTACGAATTCTTGAATTAAATTAAACTACATCATTAAATCCAATTTAATATGTATTCAATTCTAATTCGCTATTTAATTCCAAATTAAATACTACACTTTAATAATGAACTTTTACGACTTAAATTCCAAATTTAATCGTTACGGGTCTCAAAGCCCGATCAACGTCCAACGTCAATTTAATTAAAGTCCAATGGGCTTTTAATTAATTTCTTGAGGCGTGGACTTTTGGTCAACTCGGGTCAAACCGAAAACCAAAGTCCAATCCGGGAGTTACCCCATAAGCCCATCAATTAATTTTGGCCCATTAGGCCCAATTAAACTTTAAAGGTTCATTAAGTCGCATTTGGGCTTTATGGAAGCGGTTTTGGGCCCAATTGGATCCACCCATTTTGCCTAAACCCAACTTTGTACAACAAAGCCCATTAAGCCCATTTACAACTTTAAAGCCCAATTTCAAAAATTAGCCCAAATAATTAAATTCCAAAAAATCCAATTTTCCCAATTTAATTACCAAAGTGTATCACATGATTAATTACCCAAATTAACATTTCTAAAACATCAATCAACACAATTAATCATGCTCATTTTCATCATCACATGTCAAACATATTTTGGATTAAAATCAAACCCAATTTACATGCTACAAGTCTCGGCCAAGGGAGGGGATTTTTGTCCGATTCGAATTCAATCCAATTAATTCCACAATCGACGTTACATCACCATCCTAATTGATTCTAACTCATCCAACGAATCAAAATAAAAAATCCAAGACTTTATAGGGCTATTTGTATTCGGCCAACATAAGGTATTTGGGGATTTTTGTTCAATTCAAAATTCAATCCAATTCAATCTCAAATTAACATCATCCAACATCATTACAACTCATCCAATGAATCAAAATGAAAAATTCCAAGAATTCCAAAAAACCCTAACATTCGGCCAACATCCAATTTTGGGGGAAAATTATTCCAAATCAATTTTCTTGAAATTGATCCAATCAAACTTCAATTCAAACACATTTAAGCATATTCATTCATCCAATTTCACAAAATCATGCTCAAAATCAATTTGCCCAAATTTTAAGCCCTAAACTTTTTCATGCTCAAACCTTGCTCTAGATGCCATTGTTGGTTTCTATTAAGGTCCAGGATCGATAATAAGCATGAAAACATTGCGAATACACATCGAAGAAGTTTCGGAATACTTACATCGATCGGTTGAGCGACACGGAAGCAACAAAACTCCAAAAACGCTCACTGGTTTTGGCGAACTGCAGTGCAGATTTTTGCTCACTGTTTTGACTTCGTTTTTGGTCCTTCGTCAAGCTCCAAGCTTCATCGAACGGTTCCCGGCTCATGGGTGAGCTTCCCTATCACCTTCGCATGTCTCGTAAGTGTGCTAGCACTTGAGATTTTGCCACAAAATCCCACTCTTGGCTTCCCCACTGCACACGGTTTCTAAAACCAGAAAAACAGAAAATGGCGTGAAGAAGAAAGGAGGGAAAAGAGAGATTGTTGTGTTGTGTTACCAAATTTGTGTATTAAATACACTCATTTGAATTTCACATGCATTTCATGTGAATTTGCCTTTTAAAGTCAAACCATTAAAGCCTCCAACCACCCACATCACTCAATCCATCAACTTGTCATGTCACATCACTCAAAGTGATTTGTGATTTGACGCTTGATGCGATTAGCGATTTGACGCTTGATTTGACGTGTCGTACTCGAATTCGAAATGCGAATGCGCTCGCAAATCATCTCGGGCTCGGGTTCGCTAATTCTAAATTAACGAATTTTCCGTTGCGTCGTAATTAAATGATTACGCCTAGCGAAGTCACTATTCACGTCGCTAACGAATTAATTCTAAATTAATTCGTTCGCCCGAATTAAAATCTAATTTTAATTCCGCGTCGAAATCTAATTTCGTTTAATATATCAAATATATTAATTTCTCGATTAATTCCAAATTAACCGTTATCTATCTTTAATGATATTTTATCCCAGATAAAATATCTCTGCAATTAATCCCAGATTAATTTTCTCTCTCTTCTAATTAATCCCAGATTAATATAGAGTGCGAGTTATACGTCATCGGTGAATCTTTGTGAAGCGACCCATGAGATCCCCGGATATGTTGGCAGTCAAATCGGTCGTCGGATTATCCGAACACGTAAGTACCAAGTACTACGTTTGTACCGATTTACAAGACAAGGTTGGCCTCTAGCAAAACGTCATGCCTACCCAATTCCCCGGAAATATCCTTACAGGAATAAGGATCTATATCAAGCGTAGTATACTGTAGTATTGCGTATTTCTGTCCAGCATCGGATGATCACGTGCTAGGCCTGGGGCTGGAAATGTGTCTGCCCCGTACGAAGCACATGTCAGATCTCTGGCGACTAGTCTCTATAATCGGATAAACATGACCTTGTCATTTTATCCCGATAGCTGCAGCATTTAAGAGAACCAGTCCCGTATCCTACGTGACTATCATCTCCATATGACTGGAGTGACACTTCCATCTTGACATCACACCCAACACACTACGATTCTCGATATACCCAGAATTGGCGTACACAGGTACCGGTTAAAGCCCTGGACGACCTCAACCAAAGTATATAGATTGTCGTATGCATTACTGGTGCAAGTCTCAGGTTAAGACCAAATACACCTACCCTGATTTCGAACTTCCATAGACACATAGTCATACTACCAATGGAATTCCGAGGGGGTCCATCCAGAGCGAAGCTGTTTCCCGTACCATCGGTGAAACACAACCTCCTATTACACTTGCATGAGTATCCTATACCCAAATATATGAGAACTATGTTGTTGTGCTCTCACAAACGCGCACAAGTGTAATACTAGTCTTTTACGCATTTATCGATGTCCAATCTCGACAATGCGCTGACTAGAGATATTTAATGATTCTGCCTTCGTGGAATGATACTGTCTCATATCATTCTCAATCCAGGCACTAATCATAAGGACCTCTCATCATTTATATATCTAGGTGATCTAATCACAAATGATAAGAGTGCAATCTCCTTTGTCACATAGTTAATTTGTACAACAACACTATGATCTGTACAAATAGTGACGCTATGGGTCATAATTGTCCAACACAAAGCTCACGGCAATTCCAATGGGAGAGAGGAGAAGATGTTTCAGCCTTGGCCAAAATTGAGAGAGAAAAAGTGTTGTGTTACTTTCTTTAATTTTCCAAAAATCAATATGTCAGATACCAAATCTCCAAGAGTTAAAGTCTATCACAAGTCAAAATAAAATAATGCTTGTGTAACTTACAAGCTAACACCAACTAACAACTTTCATCAAGCTAAAGTGACAAAGTTGACTAGTGATGTGACTTGTGGGCCCCATTTTTAAATTCAAAATTCAAATGGGCCCGTTAATCAAATTTCGGGCTCGGGTTCGTGAATTTCAAATTAACGAATTTTCCGTTACGACTTAATTAAATCAAATTTAATTAAATAATAATGCCTTGCAAAATTATTACGAAAGTCGCTCACGAATTAATTCTAAATTAATTCATTCGCTCGAATTAATTCTAAATTAATTCGTTCGCCCGAATTAATTCTAAATTAATTCGTTCGCCCGAATTAAAATCTAATATTAATTCCTGTATGAAATCTAATTTCATTTAAAATATCGAATATATTATTTAATCGATTAATTCCAAATTAATCGTTCTCTCTCTACTATTTGAATTTTATCTCAGATATTGGATGTCACATGCTAGGCTTGAGACTGGAATTGTGTCTGCCCCGTACGAAGCATATATCGGACCATTAGATACTAGTCTCTTTAATTGGATAATCATGACCTTGTCATATTATCCCGATAGCTGCAGCATTTAAGAATACCAGTTCTGTATCCCTGCGTGATAATCATCTCTATATGACTGAAGTGATACTTCCATCTTGACATCACACCCAATACACTACGATTCTCAGTATACCCAGAAGAGGCGTACACATAACCTATTAAAGCCTCGGACGACCAAAACCAAAGTATATTGATTGTCGCAAGTATTAGCGATGCAAGTCTCAGGTTAAGACCAAATATACCTACCCTAATTCGGATTCCCATAGACACATAGTCATACTACCAATGGGATTCCGAGGGGTCTATCCAGAGCGAAGCTATTTCCGTACCATCGGTAAACAGAACCTCATATTACACTTGCATAAGTATCCAATACCCAAATATATGAGAACTATGCTGTTACGCTTCCATAACACGCACAAGTGTAATACTAGCCTATTCCGTATTATCGATGTCCAGTCTCGATAATACTACGACTATGGATATTTAATGATTAAACCTTACGTGGATTAATATTGTCACATATCTTATTAATCTGGTACTAATCATATGGACTTTTATAATTTATATATCTCGGTAATTCAATTACAAATGATAAAAGAGAAATTTCCTTTGTCACATAGTTAATTTGTACAACAACACCATGTTCTGTACAAATAGTGATGCTATGGGTCATAATTGTCCAACAATCTCTCACTTGGCCTATAGCCAATCACTCAAGTGTTCTACACCTAAACTATGTATGGGTTGCTCAAACTTCTGCTAAGAGACAGCTTTCGTCAGCGGATTTGTAATGTTATCATTTGATGCGTTTTATTTGATCATCACATCGCCACGATGTATGATCTGACGAATCAAATGAAATAGTCGAAGTATATATTTGGATCATTGATAAGACTGTGGTTTCTTAGCCTGTGCTATAGCCTAGCTCAGCTGCTAACAGAACTACTCCTAATCTAATTAGGATAGATCCAAAATGCTTCTCTTGCTGCCTCAGCTGCAATAATGTTCCGCTTTTGTTATTTATTCGGCAACAATATCTTGCTTGGAAGATTTCCAGCTCACTGTTCCGTTATTCAAACTAAATATGTACCCTTATCATGACTTACAGTCGTCTTTATCAGTTTGGAAACTTACAGCGGTGAACCTAGTTACCTCAAGTTCTCATTTCCCCATATTCCCAGAAAGCATCATTAGTTCGTCCAAGATACTCAAAGATGTTCTTCACATCAATCCAATGACCATCACCTGGATTGGCCTTATAGCGTCTACATATGCTCAAAACATATGAGATATCAGGTCAAATACATTTCAAAAATGTACGAGTTCTGGGAGGGTTGTCAACAGCTTTCTAGATTTATCCCAGTAGATCTTTATTCCTAGAATAAAGCCTGCTTCTCCCAAGTATTTCATGGAGACTTTTAATGAAAGCCAAGCTTGCACCGATTATATTATGGGAATGTTATTGCTAAGAAGTAATATATCATCAACGAATATGACATTCATTGTCAGTGTGCTCGCACTAACCTTCTTATATACACAAGAATCATATTCGTTTTGAATAAAATAATATACCATTATGATCTCATCAAAACGTTGGTTCCAAGAACACAATGCTTGCTTCAATCCATAAATGGATCGATTTAACTTGCAAACCTTGTTTGCATGATTCGGCACGACAAAACCGTCAGGATGTTGTAAACATCCTCCATAAGGTTTCCGTTAAGGAAAGCGGTTTTGATGTCCAGATGCCATATTTCATAAACAAAATATGCAGCACTAGTAAGCATTATCCGAATGGATTTAATCATGGTAATAGATAAAAGGTTTCGTCGTAGTCGACACTATGTCGTTGATGATACCCTTTCTGTACAATCTTAGCTATGTACATTTGTATGTTTCCATCCATGTATATCTTCCTTGAAGACTCATATAGTACCAATAGGCACAATGCCTTCTGGTACATCAACCAGTGTCCAAACTTGGTTGTATACATGGAATCCATTTCGGACTTCATGGCACTTTGCCAAAAAAGGAGTCGATACCTTGTATCACTTCCTCATACGTAGTCGGTTTGTCTTCCTCAATAAGATTGATATCTACATGAGGTGAGATCAGAAACATATACCTCCCAGGTTTTTTTCCGACTCTATCCGACCTACGCGATTCTTGTGTATTCGAAGATTATTGGTACAGTTTCATCCCTGATGAACTGTTGGTGTTCCTTGAGGACTCAGTGTCTAGAACAGTATTACTCCAATTTTCATCGAGTTCTACTTTCTTCCCACTTACCACTGCATTTAGGTATTCCTCTTAGGAAAATCGCATGGAGAGCAACAATTACATTATTCTCTTGTAAGTTGTATAAGTACTATACTTTGGTTTCCTTTGGACAACCTACAAATAGGCACTTATCCGATTTGGGTCTAGTTTGGTATCATCCAAACATTCAATTATATGCCCAGTGTAGGACACAGAAATTGGCGACGCTGTTCCAGGCTCGCGGCCTAGTTGGGAGTACGAAATAGCCCACGGGGGACTAAACCGGAGAAATAAATGGATTCGCCACCCAGTGTGAACTGGGAAAATGATTTAAGGTCTCACTCACCCCTCTTAAGGGAAGTCCTTAAACCGTTGGGTTCGAAATGGTCCCTTACTTATGCCACTTGTAATGAACGGATTTATGTAATAATATAACTGAGTCTACGCAAGAATAACCTACATATAAGTTTGCATATGACCTCTATCTAAGTTTGCATATAACCTATATCTAAGTTTGCATGCATAAAAGTAAGTCGGAATAACGACAAGCACACAATCTCATGAATACATTAAATCGATAAGCATGGCAATGTAAATAAATAATAATCTAAACATAAACGTAGAATAGATATAATTAAATTCCTAATCATGCTTGAAAATAATATGCTAAACAACCAAATCATGTATAAAAATAACATACTAAACAACCTAATCATGCATAAAAGTAACATACTATTTCTAATAAACAACGAATAAACGCAAGATTGGATAAAATGAAATATGTGCGTTTCTCAAGTGGTACGTGGAATTGTATCCCGAGTTCAGACCGCACTACCGTCCATTCGGATTCGGCTACGGAATTTACGTCCGGGTTTCCATCCGATATACCACGAGAGATAGCACAAAATCATTCATCCCACGACCACAACACACATGAATCCTCAATATGCATGCGAAGAAGTAATAATAAATAACAGAAAAAAGAACATGAATAAATAAAAAGGGTGCCCTCAGGTCTAACCTCTTAAGTCGCCTCTTGGAAGTGCGTTACGCGGTTGTCGGAAGGGTTGATGCTCCGCAACTTTTTCGATTTACTGGTTCGTTGTTTTCCTTCGTTGCCTCGCCGTTTGGGCTGCTGTTTCCTCAGTTTTACTGCTATTTTTTGGTCACTATTTTTACAGTAATTACCGACTGTTTTAGCTTGCTGTTTGCGGTGGTTTAGGTGTGTTGGGGATGCAATTTTTTGGGTTTACTGGGAAGTTTTCTGGACAGCGTTTTGCGGGTTTTTTAGTGCATTTTTTGGGGCTGTTTTGCGGGTTTATGGTATGCAGTTTGTGGGTTTTGGAGGGGGTTTCAAGGGTGCAGTTATTTTGGTAATTGGAAGGGATCTTTAGGGCTGCTTCTGCGGTATTTGGAAGGGACTTTTAAGGCTGTTTGGGGTGCAGATTTTCGGTGAATGCAGGGCTGATAGAGGCTGATTTACGTGAATAAGGGCTGCTGGATGGGGGCTGTTTCGGTCTTTAATAGGGCTGCTGGTTGGGGGCTGATTTTCGGTAATGTACAGGGCTGTATGAGGGTTGTTGTTCATGGTAATATGGGGGCTAATAGAGGCTGTTGTTCATGGCAATATGGGACAATTCTTTTGTCTTTGGGCGTCAATGTGCTCCGGTGTGACGGGTTGGTTTATGGTCCTTTTTATATGAGAGGGTTGAGGTTGTTGATGAGTGGTAAATCTATCACTATTTCTCACTCATTTAACCTAATATTTTGTATAGTTTCTTGAGATATGTGAATATTTTGATGTGTTTTGTGTTATTTTGTAGATAAATAAAGTTTCAGGATATTCTAGAGGTGATTTGGGGCAAAACAGGAAAAAATGGCAAAAGGGCATTTTGGTCATTTTTGGGCGTCGCGACGCCTAACGTGCGCCGACTCCTTACTAATGTGCGCCTGGACACGTGTCAAAATCTGATAATTTGGCTTTCTAAAATGCACCGTGCCACGTGTCAACATCACAGCCGATCTGCTAATGTGCACCGTGCCACATGTCATCATCTTACGGTGCCGAAAATCACCACCGCCACATCATCATGACGTCAGTAATGATGTCATCATAATTATTGAGTTATCATGAACAGTGCCACGTCATCGGATAAGAATCTGAAGCCGACCAATCAGCGCGTGACACGTGTCACTGTTCCAGAGTCGCGACGCCCAAGCCCTTGGCGTCGCGACACCGGAGCCTATCCGTTCCTATAAATAGAGATTCAAATTTTAGTTTTAGGTGTACCATTCTCTCTCATTTCTTTGATGTAAATAAGGAGTTCTTCTCTCTCTAAGTTTCTTTAATTTTAGTTTTGTAATTAATTTTAATTACGTTCTATAATAATAGTAATTTATTTTCTTTACCTTTTTTTTATAGTTTTTACTATTCACCATGATGAGGTAAATTCCCCCTGCTAGGGTGAAAGGTAATTCTTTTACTATTGCTATTTAGATTAATCTCCCTTAAATATAATATATTCACCATTTAAAATTTGACTTAATAATGATACCGCTATATTGGTCGGTTGGTTATTTAATTTAAACTGGTTAAACCTGACTAAGCAAGGATACCGCCAGATTGGTCGGTTGGTAATTAAATTTTGGTTACGCCTTTATGGCTGGTTATTTTAATTCCGCCTATATGGCTGGTTGGACTTAATTTGACTTAATCAGGTTACCGCCTATATGGCTGGTTGGTAATATCATCACGAGTTAATATATTATATTAAGGGAGATATCTAAATAGTGAATAGTAGAAGTTAATTCTTTTTACCTTAGCATTTATTTTATTGCAATTTATTTTACCACATTACTTTTTAGCAATTTTACTTTATGTCTTTTAAGTTTTTATCAGCCCTAGCTATGTGTTGTAACTAAGTTAGTTATCTAGGGTTGTGATGAAATTTAATATCACCGGTTTATAAGGGGTTAGATTATAGTTTGGGCAATATAAAGATTTATTTATTGAGTCTTAATCTTAATGCTTTTTAATTAACTGGCCATTAATTAAATTGATTAGGTAAACTTAAAATGAACTAGACATAGAGATTTTAAGTTTAAGACATTATACTCAATAGCCCACGATCTTCCTTGAGGATAGATAACCCTTTAATAGATTTCCTTACATGATATGATTATACCTGTCGGGCGGGGGTAGCCATAATTGGAACTTAATCTTAATGAATCTAGGTAATTTGGTTGACATAGACATATGGTTCAATTGGATTATACTAGGTACTTGTAGTTGACCATCGGAAGAGGCTTTTGCATAATTTAGTGTTCCAGGTTAATAAATCAATATATTACCCAACTTTAAGATAACCACTTCATCTTTAAAATAATATTGGAAGAAATCACAACCCTAGATAGTTTTATAAATTTGGATTTTTCTTAACCTACTTTTACGCAATTTTATTTACTTGTTTTTAAATTTAGAATCATTGTCATTTCAAATCAATCAAACAACCTGTTAGATACTAGTAATAACTTGACCTCATAAAATTAATAAATTAGATATTAAGTCCCATTTGCAGAAGCCTTGGAACAAATGCCAAGCTATGTCAAATTCATGAAAGACATTCTTTCACGAAAACGGAGATTGGGAGACTACGAGACAGTAGCATTGACAGAAGAATGAAGCGCCATCATTCAGAGGAAACTTCCCCCGAAGTTGAAAGATCCTAGCAGTTTCACAGTCCCATGCACCATTGGAGAGCATTACATCGGTAAGGCTTTATGTGATTTAGGTGCTAGTGTTAACTTGATGTCCTTTTCTATTTACAGGAAACTGCAAATTGGAGAAGCAATGACAATTTCAGTCTCTTTGCAACTCGCCGATCGAACGCTCGCATTTTCAAGGGGTGTTGTTGAAGATGTGCTAGTCAAAGTTGACAAACTCATTCTCCCAGCAGATTTCATTATCATTGACATGGATGGAGATAAAAATGTGCTGATCATCCTTGGGAGACCATTCTTGGCAACAAGTCGAACTGTGATTGATGTACAAAAATTAGAACTGACCATGAAAGTTCAGGACCAAGAAGTTACCTTTAATGTTTTCAAAGCCCTGAAATTCCCGAGTAAAGAAAAAGAGGAAGAATGTTTCAGAATTGATGTTGTTGATAGTATCATTCATGATACTGATACAGTTCCCACAGACAAACTTGAAGCTTGCATCACCAACATGACTGATGGTGAGTTAGATGCTGAAATTTTGGAGTGTATCAACTATCTTAACAAGCCGTTTCGTTTCAAAGTGACACAACCAATGAAAGTTTGGAACTACCGAAGAAAGACCGGATCAAGCCCTAGATTGAAGAACCACCACAGTTGGAGCTGAAGTTACTTCTAAGTCATCTCAAGTATGCATTTCTTGGAAAGTCTTCTGAATTACCTGTTATTATTTCATCTTCGCTAACTTTGGAACAGGAAGAAAAGTTGTTGAGAGTGTACGAGAGCACAAGAAAGCCATTGGTTGGACTATAGCAGACATTCGAGGCATTAGTCTATCATTTTGCATGCACAAAATCTTGATGAACGATGAGTACAAACCCACAGTGGAGCATCAACGGAGACTCAATCCAATCATAAAGGAAGTCGTGAAGAAAGAAATCATCAAATGGTTGGATGCTAGCATCATTTACCCCATCTCAGACAGTAGTTGGGTGAGTCCTATGCAATGTGTGCCGAAGAAAAGAGGAATTACTGTAGTCACTAATGAAAAGAACGAGTTGATTCTGACAAGAACGGTGACTGGATGGAGAGTATGCATGGATTGCCGAAAGCTGAACAAAGCCACGAGAAAAGACCATTTTCCGCTGCCATTTATTGATCAGATGCTGGACAGACTGGCGGGACATGAGTTCTATTACTTTCTGGATGGATATTCAGGATACAATCATATTGCCATTGCCTCAGTAGATCATGAGAAAACCACATTTACATGTCCTTATGGTACTTTTGCTTTCCGTAGGATGCCATTTGGATTATGTAATGCTCCTGCCACATTTCAGCGTTGCATGATGGCCATCTTCTCAGACATGCTGGAGCAGAGTATGGAGGTTTTCATGGATGACTTTTCTGTGTTTGGAGATTCTTTTGATCATTGTTTGCAAAATTTGGAACATGTGTTACAAAGATGCGAAGATACGAACCCGGTACTCAACTGGGAGAAATGCCACTTTATGATGCAGGAAGGCATCGTTCTTGGACACCGGATCTCACAAAAGGGAATCGAGGTAGACAAAGCAAAGATCGAGACAATTGAAAAACTACCTCCACTAACATCTGTCAAAGAGATTCGGAGCTTTCTCGGACATGCAGGTTTTTACAGGAGATTTATCAAAGACTTCTCCAAAATTGCTAAACCTCTGTGCAATCTTTTGGAAAATGACGTGCCTTTCATCTTCACCAAAGAATGCCAGGAAGCCTTTGAGATTCTAAAACAGAAGCTGATTTCTGCCCCCATCATAGTAGCACCAGACTGGACCCTTCCATTTGAGGTAATGTGTGATGCTAGTGATTTTGCTGTAGGTGTAGTTTTGGGACAACGCAAAGCAAAGATTTTCCACACCATTTACAACTCCAGTAGAACTCTGAATGAAGCTCAACTCAACTACACAACCACTGAAACTGAGTTGCTTGCAGTTGTGTTCGCTTTTGACAAATTCCGCTCTTATCTGTTGGGTCCCAAAGTGGTGGTCTACACAGATCATTCGGCAATCAAATAACTGATCGTGAAGAAAGATGCCAAACCCAGATTCATCCGTTGGATACTTTTTTTACAAGAATTCGACGTGGAGATTAGAGACAGGAAAGAGACAGAAAACCAAGTGGCAGATCATCTATCGGGGCTCGAGAATGGAGAAACAGCTGGCAAAGAACTGTCAATCAAAGAAACCTTTCCAGATGAACAGTTTTTTGCCATAAAACAACAAGATGCCCCTTGGTATGCTGACTATGTCAACTACATAGTGTCAGGAAAATGGCCGTTGGAATGAACAACTCAGTAAAGGATGAAATTCTTCAAAGAAGTCAAGCATTATGTTTGGGATGAGCCGTACCTGTTCAAACGATATGGTGATCAACTACTGAGACGATGTGTTCCACATGAGGAGGTCAACAGTGTTCTGCAGCACTATCATTCATCACCATATGGCGAACACTTCAGCGGGAATAAAACTGCAGCCAAAGTCTTACAATCAGGTTTGTTCTGGCCCGTACTTTTTAAAGATGCTTATCTTTTTGCTTTTCAATGTGACAGGTGCCAGAGAATGGGGAATATTTCGAGGATAAACGAAGGACCGTTGCAAAACATTCTGGAAGTTGAGATATTCGATGTGTGGGGTATTGATTTCATGAGACCTTTTATTCCATCATTTGGAAACTTGTACATCCTGGTTGTTGTTGACTACGTTTCCAAATGGGTTGAAGCAATTGCACTGCCATCCAATGATTCAAAAGTGGTGATCAAATTCTTGAAAAAGAACATTTTCACTCGGTTTGGAACACCTCGGGCAATTATCAGCGTGGGTGGCTCTCATTTCTGCAACAGATATTTTGATGCACTCATATCCAAATACAGAGTTACTCACAAGGTTGCCACAGCCTACCATCCCCATGTTGGACAATTATGACCCATAGCGTCACTATTTGTACAGATCATGGTGTTGTTGTACAAATTAACTATGTGACAAAAGAGATTGCACTCTTATCATTTGTGATTAGATCACTAGATGTATAAATGATGAGAGGTCCCTATGATTTTTTCCTGGACGGAGAATGATATGAGACAGTATTAGTCCACGAAGGATAAATCATTAAATATCCCTAGTCAGAGCATTATCGAGATTGGACATCGATGATGCGTAAAAGACTAGTATTACACTTGTGCGCGTTGTGAGGGCACAACGGCATAGTTCTCATATATTTCAGTATAAGATACTCATGCAAGTGTAATAGGAGGTTGTGTTTCATCGATGGTACGGGAACCAGCTTCGCTCTGGATAGAACCCCTCGAAATTCCATTGGTAGTATGAATATGTGTCTATAGAAGTCCGAAATCAGGGTAACTGTATTTGGTCTTAACCTGAGACTTGCACCGCTAATACTTGCGACAATCAATATACTTTGGTTGAGGTCGTCCAGGGCTTTAACAGGTTCTGTGTACGCCAATTCTGGGTATATCGAGAATCGTAGTGTGTTGGGTGTGATGTCAAGACGGAAGTGTCACTCCAGTCATATGGAGATGATGATCGCGCATGGATACAGAACTGGTTCTCTATATAAGGTTGCAACCGTCTGGATAATATGAGTTGGTCATGATTATCCGATTATAAAGAGACTAGTTGCTTGTTATCCGATATATGCTTCGTACAGGGCAGACACTGTAACAACCCCAGGCCTCGCATGTGATCATCTGATACTGGATAGAAATACGCAATACTACGTATACTACGCCTGATACAGATCCTTTATTCCTATAAGGATATTTCCGGAGAATTGGGTAGGCATGGTGCTTTGCTAGAGGCCAAACTTGTCTTGTAAATCGGTATAAACGTAGTACGAGGTACTTACGTGTTTGGATAGTCCGACGACCGACTTTACTGCCAACATATCTGGGGATTTCATGGGTCACTTCCCAAAGATTCACCGATGACGTATGACTCGCACTCTAAATTAATCTGGGATTAATTAGAAGAGAGAGAAAGTTAATCTGGGATTAATTGGGGAGATATTTTATTTGGGATAAAATATCATTTAAAGAGAGATAACGATTAATTTGGAATTAATCGGTAAATTAATATATTTGATATATTAAACGAAATTGGATTTCAACGCGGAATTAAAATTAGATTTTAATTCGGGTGAACTAATTAATTTAGAATTAATTCTTTAGCGACGTGAATAGTGATTTCGCTAGGCGTAATCATTTAATTACGACGCAACGGAAAATTCGTTAATTTGGAATTAGCGAACCCGAGCCTGAGATTATTTGTGAGTGCATTCGCATTTCGAATTCGAGTGCGGCACGCAAGTCAAATCAAGCGTCAAATCGGTAGTCACATCAAGCGTCAAATCACTTGTCACTTTGAGTGATGTGACTTGACAACTTGATGGATTGAGTGATGGAAGTGGTTGGTGCCAATATTATTTGACTTTTTGAAAGCCAAATGCACATGAAATGTATGTGAAATTAAAGTGTGTGTATAAGATACACAAATTTGGAACCAAAACCAACTAATTCTCTCTTCCTCTCATCTCACTCATCTCACCCCCAATGGGCAAAATACCTTCTGGTTTGCTATGAAATACCGAGCAGTGAGGGAAGCTAGAGTGGGATTTTGTGGCAAAATCTCAACTGCTAGCACACTTACGAGACATGTCAAGGTGATAAGGAAGTCCACCCATGAGCCGGGAATCGTTTCGCAAAGCTTGGAGCTTGGAAGATGACCTCCCAAGGGTCGAACCAGTGAGCAAGATACAGCCCACTGCCGAGCAGTCCCAAGGTAGAAAAACCGAATTTTTGTTGCCTCCGCGTCACTCAACCGCTCGATGTAAGTATTCCCCGACTTCTTGAATGTATTCACTTGTGTTTCATGCTTGATTTGTGATCATTGGGACCCTTATAATAACCAACAATGGTATCAGAGCATGGTTAAAAGCATGAAATTGATTTAGGGCTTAAAATTGGGCAAACTTGATTTTGAGCATGATTAATTAAATTGGATGGATTAGTATGTTTAAATGTGTTTGAATTAGAATTGATTGGATCAATTTGTTGAAATTGTGTTTGGAACAAATTTCCCTAATTTTTTGGTGTTGGCCGAAAATGTGATGCCCTAAAATGTCTTGGAATTTTTGATTTTTGAAAATTGGATGTGTTGGAAATCATTCAGGAATATGATTTAATGTCGATTGTGGAATTAATTGGATTGAATTCGAATCGGACGTAAAATCCCCAAATTACCGAGAGCATAAGAAACATGAATTGGGTTTGATTTTTGTTAAAATGTGTTGGACATGTTTTAATGTTAATGTCATGAGTAATTAGTGCTAATTGATGTTTTAGAAATGTTAATTGGATAATTATTGTGCAATGCACTTTAGATAATTAAATTGGGAATTTGGAATTTGGCAATTTAATTGAATTGGGTGTTAAATTGGATTTGGGCTTTAATGTTGTTATTGGGCTTAATGGGCTTTGTTGTACAAAGTTGGGTTAAGGAAAATTGGATTGGATCCATTGGGCCCAAAACCGCTTTCATAAAGCCCAAATGCGACTTAATGAACCTTTAAAGTTTAATTGGCCAAATGGGCCAAAATTGATTTAAAGGCTTATGGGGTAATTCCCGGATTGGACTTTGGTTATCGGTTTGACCCGAGTTGACCAAAAGTCAACGCCTCAAGAAATTAATTAAAAGCCCATTGGACTTTAATTAAATTGACGTTGGACGTTAATCGGGCTTTAAGACCCATAGCGATTAAATTTGGAATTTAAGTCGCAAAGGTTCGTAAATAAAGTGTGTTATTTAATTTGGAATTAAATAGCGAATTAGAATTGAATGCATATTAAATTGGATTTAATGTTGTAGTTTAATTTAATTCGAGAATTCGTACTTTGAGTACTTATTCGCAAAACGAGTTTGAATCGAGCAAAATCAAATTGTTGTTTGAACATTGGATGGTCACTAATTATCAGATTAATTAATTTGATTAGATTAATTGATAACATGCTTGTGTGAATACATGGTTGCGATGCATGAATAATATATATCGGATGGATATTAGATGGGTGGGACAATTTTAGAAATTGTTGTAATAAATTTCATTTATTAATTGGACCTGCATGTCCAGCCTTATTACCTCTCATTTCTTTGTATTCTCTTCTCACCTATTCCCCTCAATGTAAATGAGGTTTCCTTAGAAGTGTAGTGTAACGGGTAGAAGCAAATACGTGTGCTAGCAGGAGAGAGAAAGTGAGAGATTTGATCTAGGATCAATGTGTAAAGTATCCATCCGCATATCATTATTATTTTTCATATGCGCTTTATTATGTATTTAGAATGCATGTTTAAAGGTGTATGATGATGAGACCTTAACAAAGATAATAAATTGGTTTCCAATTTGTACGCGAAAAATCCTCGCTAAATATTAAGCGCTTTTTCCTTCCATTGAGTGATTCTCACTCAAGATCTAAGACGGCATTGGTTTGTTGGCCAAAGTCAAGGCCTTTGTCTGTCGAGGATGTGTTTGAATCACGAAGGCTTTTTTTTCCATATCAGTGTCTTGTCCAAGTTGTGGTTTGTTGGCCAAAGTCAAAGCCACTTCTTGTCCATCGACATTGATTACGAAACTTTCCATGGTCAATGGGTCGCGCTTGACTGGGATCACTAAGTTTGTTGTGCCAAAGCCAAGGCTTAGTTGATTCAGAGGAAAAAGGTTAGGTAATACATTGGATGTATTGGCATATATAAGATATATGTTTCGGACTTGGATGTCCCCCTACCGGATCTAGGAATTGGATTGGATCCAGTTGATCTTAGAGATATACCTAGTTAATTATCATACAATTTATTTGCCAAAGTCAAGATTGTGTGATATTTAACGGGATCCTAGCCCACTAGGAAACACAGTTTCCCGAGTACTCGACAGAGGGTTAGAGGGTCGCCGAAAAATAGTGGGAGGCAAGAATTGAATTCGCAATATTCGTTCAATTACTCGCCATAAGCGCTAAAACAAATAGCATTCGTCGTTATAAATTAAATGTTAGTTGGACTAATATTAAATGTTGTTTTAATAAATAGTTGGACTATATTCAAACTATTCATTTATAGTTGATTTTATAATTGGATTATAGTAATCAATATAATTGATTTTAATCTATTAAATTATAGTTGGTTAAATAGTTGGACTATTGTAATCATCTTATAATAAATAGTACCTTAATCGTTGATTAAATAGTTGGACTATTAAAATCAAGATAAAATTGAAAGATTGGCATTTAAAACATAATCCTAGGGAAAATGTATTTAAATGGTTTAATTTTCAAATTGGGAATAATTTCAGGATGGTCTTGGAAATTAATAAGTTACTTTATTGGATAAAATAACATATTATGCCTAAGCCTGGAGTTAAGCAAATAGTTAGAGCATAATCTTTGGAAGATTAATGTGATGATAACTTTAGTGCTTAATCCATTATACTTACCGTAGTAGACTCATTAATTTCTGAATCAGAACTAAGGATTAGATCCTTAAGTATGATAATGAAATTGAAGGACCTTCAAAGAACCTATCCTTAGATTTTAGAAGTACTGAAATTGCAATAAATAATTCTTGGAGAATTAATGACTATTCTCAAGGAGATAAAGTCAAAGTCTGCAATTAGGCAAGTAGCGCAAGGCGCACCTTACTTCGATATTCTAGTTAACCAAGGCTAGGACAAAGGCTTCTGGAGTGTTGAAAAGGGCAAATGCAAAATCATTATGGTCTTCTCGGAAGATAAAGGACATATCCTAAAATGTATGTCTTAAATGTGGCAAACGGGATCGCGGAAGCGTGACTGCTGTTTGGACAAAGCAGACATGAAGGAATTGAAGACGAGCAAGGCTCTAACTTCAAATATGATTGTCATAATTATGTTCACTACTAGTATTAAAAATTGGATTTTAAATACTTAGTGTGGTACATAAAATGTATGTATTGATGTTCAGAATCTGTTTTAAACAGGATACTGACTTCAATAGAGATTTTATCTGCGAATTGTAAATGGGACGAAAGTCGTTGTTTTAACCGTAGATATCTAATTTAGGAACTACCTTCGGTGTGTACCTAAATTTGGAAACTGTTATAATGTAACTAGTTTGACTAGATACATTATCTCTATACCAGTGTTTAACCCGCTGCGGGTGAAATTTATATTCTAGAACACTAAAGTGTTTCATTATATAAAGATGATATTGAGATAAACACATTAGATGTGAATAACAGAATTTATATTTTAAATATAAATAAAATCTCAAATATATAAAATGACAAACAAATAGCTCAAACTGATTTGATCAGAAGAAACTTAAATGTGGCATTGTTGTCTGGGACGCAATTAAACAAGAATCGTATATCCGCACTTTTGAAGAGTGGGTACTCAGACTGTTTTGATTCCAATCAAATAAAGTCTACGAATCTAGTTTATTGGGCAAAGTGCCTAAAACACTATTTACTTGGTAAAAGTGTAAAAGCCATCGATCTGATAGCCCTAGTTCATAGTGAAGCAAGTGGGCCCATGTCTAGCTAGGCTAGACGTGGATATGAATATTTCGTGACCTATACGGATGTGGCATCTCGTTATGGTTATGTGTTTCTTTTGAAGAACACAAATCGAAAACTTTTAAGTTTCGACACGAAATAGACAAATAGATCGGCTATAGTATTATACCCTCACGGTAAGACCAAAATGGAAAATACTTAAGCAATAAGTTTCTAATATACTTGAAAGAGTATAATATTCTTTCAATGAGGACTCATCTCGGAACACGTCATTTTGACGGTGTGTCCGAACAGAGTAACCGAATTTTGTTGGACATGATAAGGTTAATCATGAGTCGCTCTGAGCTACCATTTCCTTCAACGGATAAGCATAAACAGTGCAAGAACTTATTTTGAATAAGGTTCCATAAGAATCTATTTGACAGATATCAAATAAAAATGAACAGGAAAGAAACTAGGTTTCACATTCCTAATATTTGGGATGCTAGGCATACGTTTGGATGATACCAAACTAGAACTCAAATTGGATAAGTGCCAAATGTAGGATATCCTAGGGATACCATAAGTATAGTACTTATACAACTCACTAGAGAAAAATTAGATTGTCGCTCGCCATACAGTTTTCCTAAGAGGAATACTGATATGCAGTGGTAAGTGGGAGAATAGTAAAACTCGATGAAAATTGGAGTAATACTATTCAAGGAACCGATTCCTAATGGAACACAAATAGTTCATCAATGATGAAACTATTACCATAATCTTCGAATACACAAGAACCACGCATGTCGGAGAGAGTCAGAAAACAACCTGGGGTATGGGTTTCTGATCTCGCCTCATAAAGATGTCACTCTTATTGAGGTATACCAACTGACTACGTAGGAGGAAGTGAAACAAGGTATCGACTCCCTATTATGGTAAAGTGCCATATAATCCGAAATGGATTCCATGTATATCAACAAGTTTGGATACTAGTTGATGTACCGCAAGGCATTGTGCCTATTGGTACTATATAAGTCTTCAAGGAAGACATAGATGGATGGCGACATACCAACGTATAAATCTAGGCATTTAGCGGAAAGGTATCGTTATGAACATTGTGTTGATTACGATTCAACCTTTTACCTATTGCCACGGTAAATCCATTTGGATAATGCTTGCTAAGCTGCGTGTTTCATTTATGAAATATGTCAGCTTTACCGAAAAATCGCTTTCCTGAAAAGGAAACCTTTTGGAGGATGTTTACAACATCCTGTCGATTTTGTCGTACTAAAACTAGCAATAAGGTTTGCGGGTTATTCGATCCATGTTTGGATTGAAGCAAGCATAGGTTCTTAGAGTTATCATTTTGATGTAATCATAATGGTTTATGATTTAATTCAAAACGATAAAGATTCTTGTGTATATAAGAGGGTTAATGGGAGTGCACTGACAGTGGCTGTCCTATAAAATAATGATAATATGTCATTTCTTGGAAATGATATTCCCATAATAATAATCGGTGAAAGCTTGGCTTTCGAGAAAACTCTCCGAGAAACCCGTATATTGAAAAATGTACGCGACCTGGTGTCTCATACGCTTTGAGCATATGGATTCACAAACAGGCCAATCCGAGTGATAGTCACTGGATTGAAGTTAAGAACATCCGTTAGTATCTTAGAGATCTAAGGATGCTGTCTTAATCTGTGGAGAATGAGAACTTGAAGTGACTGTGATCACTACTGCAAGTTTCCTAACCGATAAAGACGACTGAAAGTCGCAAATGGTACTATACAGTTTGAATAACGGTACAGTGAGCTGGAAATCTTCCAAGCAAGATACTGTTACTGAATAAACAACAAATGTGGATTATTGCTGCAGCTGAAGCAACAATATAAGCCTTCTGGGTCGATAATAAATCTAATTAGATTAGATATAATTCTGTTAGCAGCTGAACTAGGCGTCAGCACAGGCTAAAGAATTAATGGTCTCATCAATGATCCAGATACATACTTCGATTATTCATCTGATTCGTTCGGATCATACATCGTGGCGATGAGATGATCGAATAAATCGCATCAGATGATAATCATGAAAATCCGCTGACGAAAGCATTTTCTCAGCAATTTGAGCCAACCGTACATAGTTCGGGTGTAAGACACTCGAGTGACTGGCTATAGGCCAAGTGGGAGATTGTTGGACAATTATGACCCATAGCGTCACTATTTGTACAGATCATGGTGTTGCTGTACAAATTAACTATGTGACAAAGGAGATTGCACTCTTATCATTTGTGATTAGATCACCTAGATGTATAAATGATGAGAGGTCCTTATGATTTGTTCCTGGACGGAGAATGATATGAGACAGTATCAGTCCACGAAGGATAAATCATTAAATATCCCTAGTCAGAGCATTATCGAGATTGGACATCGATGAATGCGTAAAAGACTAGTATTACACTTGTACGCGTTGTGAGGGCACAACAGCATAGTTCTCATATATTTGGGTATAGGATACTCATGCAAGTGTAATAGGAGGGTTTATTTCACCGATAGTACGGGAAACAGCTTTGCTCTGGATAGACCCCCTCAGAATTCCATTGGTAGTATGACTATGTGTCTATGGAAGTCCGAAATCAGGGTAGGTGTATTTGGTCTTAACCTGAGACTTGCACCGCTAATACTTGCGACAATCAATATACTTTGGTTGAGGTCGTCCAGGGCTTTAACAGGTTCTGTGTACGCTAATTCTGGGTATATCGAGAATAGTAGTGTGTTGGGTGTGATGTCAAGACGGAAGTGTCACTCCAGTCATATAGAGATGATGATCTCGCAGAGATACAGAACTGGTTCTCTATATAAGGTTGCAACCGTTGGGATAATATGAGTTGGTCATGATTATCCGATTATAAAGAGACTAGTTGCTTGTTATCCGATATATGCTTCGTACGGGGCAGACACTGTACCAGCCCCAGTCCTCGCATGTGATCATCCGATATTGGAAAAAAATACGCAATACTACGTATACTACGCCTGATACAGATCCTTTATTCCTGTAAGGATATTTCCGGAGAATTGGGTAGGCATGGCTAAGGGTGGCAATAAAGCCCGCGGCCCGGCCCGGCCCGGTCGGCCCGGCCCGGCCCGCGGGCTTTGGCCCGGCCCGGGGGTGGAAAAAGCCCGGGCCGGGCCTTGAAAAGAAAGCCCGGCACGGGCCCGGGCCCGGGCCGGGCTTTTCTATTTTGGCCCGGGCCCGGCCCGGCCCGGGCCAAAATTAAAAAAAAAAAAAAAACATAAATATATATATATTTTTTTATATGTTTTGTATCGTTTTTATTTATTTTTAACATTTAAATTGTTAATTTATCAATGAAACTTGTGATTTATTTATAAATTGTATTTGTATATAGTGTAAATATATTTTATATTTATATATTTTTAATTTTTAAATTTTTTTTTTAATTTTCGGGCCCAAAAAAAGCCCGGGCCCAAGCCCGGCCCGACTCGGGCCGGGCCGGCCCGGCCCGGAAGACACCCGGGCCGGGCTTTCTTTTCCCGGGCCGGGCTTTTTTTTTGTTGGCCGGGCTCGGGCCGGGCTTGCAAAAGCCCGGCCCGGCCCGGCCCATTGCCACCCCTAGGCATGGCGCTTTGCTAGAGGCCAACCTTGTCTTGTAAATCGGTATAAACGTAGTACGAGGTACTCACGTGTTCGGATAGTCCGATGACCGACTTTACTGCCGACATATCCGGGGATCTCATGGGTCGCTTCCCAAAGATTCACCGATGACGTATGACTCGTACTCTAAATTAATCTGGGATTAATTAGAAGAGAGAGAAAGTTAATCTTGGATTAATTGCGGAGATATTTTATCTGGGATAAAATATCATTTAAAGAGAGATAACGATTAATTTGGAATTAATCGATAAATTATATATTTCATATATTAAACGAAATTGGATTTCGACGCGGAATTAAAATTAGATTTTAATTCGGGTGAACGAATTAATTTAGAATTAATTCGTTAGCGATGTGAATAGTGATTTCGCTTGGCGTAATCATTTAATTACGACACAACGGAAAATTCGTTAATTTGGAATTAGCGAACCCGAGCCCAAGATTATTTGCGAGTGCATTCACATTTTGAATTCGAGTGCGGCACGCAAGTCAAATCAAGCGTCAAATCGGTAGTCGCATCAAGCGTCAAATCACTTGTCACTTTGAGTGATGTGACTTGACAACTTGATGGATTGAGTGATGGAAGTGGTTGGTGCCATTATTATTTGACTTTTTGAAAGCCAAATGCACATGGAATGAATGTGAAATTAAAGTGTGTGTATAAGATACACAAATTTGGAACCAAAACCAACTAATTCTCTCTTCTTCTCATCTCACTCATCTCACACCCAATGGGAAAAATACCTTCTGGTTTGTTGTGAAATGCCGAGCAGTGAGGGAAGCTAGAGTGGGATTTTGTGGCAAAATCTCAAGTGCTAGCACACTTACGAGACATGCGAAGGTGATAGGGAAGTCCACCCATAAGCCGAGAATCGTTTCGCAAAGCTTGGAGCTTGGAAGATGACCTCCCAAGGGCCGAACCAGTGAGCAAGATGCAGCCCACTGCCGAGCAGTCCCAAAGTAGAAAAAATAGAATTTTTGTTGCCTCCGCGTCGCTCAACCGCTCGATGTAAGTATTTCGCTACTTCTCGAATGTATTCAATTGTGTTTCATGCTTGATTTGTGATCATTGGGACCCTTAGAATAACCAACACCCCAGTCAAATGGACAGGTTGAAGTTTCAAATAAGGAAATCAAAAGAATCTTGCAGAGAACCGTTGGATCTACAATGAGAGACTGGTCTACAAAATTGGACGATGCATTATGGGCCTACCGTACAGCTTATAAAACATCCATTGGTATGTCACCATATCGATTGGTGTTTGGGAAAGCATGCCATCTGCCATTTGAGCTTGAACACAAAGCGTACTGGGCACTGAAGAAATTGAATTTTGATCCACAAGCTGCAGAAAAGAAAAGACTTCACCAACTCAATGAATTGGAGGAATTTTGCCTACAGGCTTATGAGAATGCCAAGTTGTACAAAGAAAAGACCAAGAAATGGCATGACCGAAAAGTAGTGCACAGACAGTTGGAACCAAGACAGCAGGTGTTGTTGTACAACTCGAGGTTGAAACTTTTCCCTGGAAAGTTGAAATCAAGATGGTCAGGTCCATTTGTGATCACTCAGGTATTACCATATGGAGCTGTTGAGTTACTGGATCCCAGCACCAACAACACATTCAAGGTTAACAGTCAGCATGTCAAGCACTATTGGGGAGAATCATTTGAGCGACAAAAAGAAAGTGTCACACTTTCAGATCCAGCCTAACATTCAAAAAGTCACGTCTAGCTGACGAAATTAAACTTAGCGCTCGCAGGGAGGCAACCCATGCAATTTGTGTATATATTGTGATTTGGTGTGATTTCATTTGGTGTGTTTAGATTTTACAGGTTAAGTCATTTCAGGATGGAAGAAATTCTCACAAATCTTCACAAGAAATTTCCTCTTCTCCCTCAAAAATCTCTTATGAAAGTTTACAAAGCTCGCTTGGAATGGATGAGACTACTGATGATCAAAGGTATTCCTACTGATATTCGTTGGGTAATCGAAGCACGAATCCGATTAGCAGGTGAGTATTCTGAGTCTTGTAATTCTTATTTATCTGGTTTTGGAAGAAGCACCTATGCAAAGAAACGTAGAGCCAAGCAAATGGGTGTTTGTTACAAATGTGCACGATGGAATTGCAACACTCGTTGTCGTTCTTTAGGAATGGTGTCTGATAATCGCGAAGATAAAATTAAATTCATTAGGGATGGCTTGAGTAAGGAGTCTTTAGATGATATATCTTCGACTCTTGAGACGCATCCCGGTGGATATGTTCATATAGCCATTCGCAAATTACATACACAATTTCAAAAAGAAAGACAACAGTTAAGTCTCGGGAATCTGACTCAAAAAGACCATGTTTGCCAATTTATAAGAAAATTGGATGGGAAGCTTTTCCCTGACACATAGACGTCAATCAAGCCGTTAATTTTCTTGTACATATTATATCTCTTTGTCTTTTCCTAATAATTGAAATTTTTTTTGTTGTCTTCTTCTATTTTCTCCGACAGGATCCAGACCTTTTTGACTATCACGATTTATTATACTGTTTAACTAATGATTGTCATTTGGCAGGTACTAGTGCTATTATTTTACTCACCCTTTTCAGGTGTTATAAATTCAACTCATCATTGCACTTTTGAAAACATCCGGAGTAAAACATGGAAGCCACTTCAAGAAGACGAGTTGAAAAAATTTGTGTGTTTTTTGGTACTAGTGTTGGTCTTAAGCCACAATACATAGAAGCAGCAAAGGAATTGGGTCGAGTCTTAGCTGCAAGGAATATGCACTTAGTATATGGCGGAGGCAATCTTGGACTAATGGGGATCGTTTCAAAGGCCGCACAGGAAGGAGGCAGTCATGTTTTGGGAATCATCCCAAAACCCTTGGCAGAGGCAAATCTTATTGAACCATCAAACGGAGAGGAACTGATCGTGCCAGATATGTCTGAACGACTGGTAGAAATGATTAACCGTGCTGATGCTTTTATTACTTTGCCAGGTGGCTTGGGCACATTGGAGGAAATTTTTATAGTGTTATCTTGGGCGAACCTGAACATACACCAGAAACCGCTTGGACTGTACAACGTTGAAGGATTTTATGATTTTCTTTGTGTGTTTCTTGATGATGCTCGGAGAAATGGGTTCGTGTCAAAACCTATGAAAGATCTCCTCTATACTGCCATAACTGCTCCGGATCTAATAGACCAACTCTTAGCCCATAAACCACAAGTTGACCCCATCCTTTCAAAGATAAATTGGTCAGAGGACGATCGTGGTAAGAGGCGTCGGATTAATCTAGATTTTAACCTTTAATTTCCTGTAGAATTCCAGCTAACCAGGTATTATCTTCTAAACTCTTCTTCTACTGTCTAAGACATTGGGGACAATGTCTCATTTAGGTTTGGGGGAGGAAATTAGTTGATAAGTATCTTGTTTTTAGTTTGTGTGTTGTATTTATTTTTAGTCCAAAATTTTTCGAAAAATACAAAAAAAAAAAAATTGAAAAATTTTCAAAAATTACAAAAATATTTTGCGTTTTTGTGTTTTTATTTTGACTAAAATGGTGAAATTGGTGAGAGATAGTTGAGTAAGGAGTTTCCACTCCTTAGACGTATTTCAAACCTATTTCGAAACAAGTTAATTTTTTTTATTTCATTTTGAATTACTTATTTGTAAATTCTCCATAAAACTGACTTAAATGGATCTTCATATGCTCAGTTGGCAGTTATTATCAACATGCATAGTAACATATGGACATGAGTTGTAATTGAAAAGTTTGTAATATTCAGTGCTCTAGTTTATTTGGAGGAAGCATCTCAAAAAGTGATGGAATAAAAAAAAAAACGTCCGAGATCCGGGTTATTAAGTCTGTAAGGGTGTTTTAACACCTAGTGCCCTAAAACCAACTGGTTTGGGAGTCACTAGCCCAAAGCTTGCTACATGGATCAAAGATACTGCAAAAATATATATATCTGTGTTGGAGTTCTACGGTCTCAAGGATCGATTATCAAGCATAAAATAAACATGTGAATACATCGAGGGAGTTGCGGAATACGCACATCGATCGGTTGAGTGACGCTACGACGAGCAATAATTTCTTTTCTGCCCACTGCAGTTCATGGCAGTTCACTGTCATGGGTGCTCCATTTTCGGCTATTGGTTGAGCTCCATCAAGCTCCAAGCTTCGTCAAATGATTCCAAGCTCATGGGTTGACTTCCCTATCACATTCGCATGTCTCTCGGAGTGCTAGCTCTCGATGATTTTGCCGCAAAATCATCACACTTGCTTCCAATCTTCTCGGCATTTCCCAGAAAAACCAGTGAAGAAATTGCCCAAATGGGCGTGAATGATGAAGAAAGAAAAGAGAGGAGAGTTGTTGGCTATTTTGTGTATTAAATACACAAAATCAACTTCCAAAATTAAATTAGTTATTTGTTTTCCAAAAACAAATAAAACATATACCATTTGCCTTTTCAAAAAGTCAAGGCAATAAAGCCTCCAACCACTCCAACAACTCACATCACTCAATCAAGTGACAACTTGTCACATCACTCAAAGTGACATTTGATTTGACGCTTGATGTGACTAATGATTTCACGCTTGATGTGACTTGCGTGCCGCACTCGAATTCGAAATGCGAATGCGCTCGCAAACACTCGTGGGCTCGGGTTCGCTAATTCCAAATTAAAGAATTTTCCGTTGCGACGTAATTAAATGATTATGCCTAGCGAAATCACTATTCACGTCGCCAACGAATTAATTCTAAAATAATTTATTCGCCCGAATTAAAATCTAATTTTAATTCCGCGTCGAAATCCAATTTCGTATAATATATCGAATATATTATTATATCGATTAATTCCAAATTAATTGTTATCTCTTTTTAAATGATATTTTATCCCAGATAAAATATCTCCGTAATTAATCCCAGATTAATTTTCTCTCTCATCTAATTAATCCCAGATTAATAAAAGTGTGAGTCATACGTCATCGGTTAATCTTCGGGAAGTGACCCATGAGATCCCCAGATATGTTGGCAGTAAATCCGGTCGTCGGACTATCCGAACACGTAAGTACCTAGTACTACGTTTGTACCGATTTACAAGACAAGGTTGGCTTCTAGCAAAGCGCCATGCCTACCCAATTCTCCAGAAATATCCTTACAGGAATATAAGATCTGTATCAGGTGTAGTATACGTAGTATTGCGTATTTCGATCCAGTATCGAATGATCACATGCGAGGCCTGGGGCAGGTACAGTGTCTGCCCCGTATGAAGCATATATCGAATCACAAGCAACTAGTCTTTTTATTATCGGATAATCATGACCAACTCATATTATCCTGACGGTTGCAACCTTTTTAGAGAACCAGTTCTGTATCCCTACGCGATCATCATCTCCACTATGACTGGAGTGATACTTCCGTCTTGACATCACACCCAACACACTACGATTCTCGATATACCCAGAAGAGGCGTACAAAGAAACCGGTTAAAGCCCTGGATGACCAAAACCAAAGTATATTGATTGTCGCAAGTATTAGCGGTGCAAGTCTCAGTTTAAGACCAAATACACCTACCCTGATTTCGGACTTCCATAGACACATAGTCATACTACCAATGGAATTCTGAGGGGGTCTATCCAGAGCGAAGCTGTTTCCCGTACCATCGGTAAAACACAACCTCCTATTACACTTGCATGAGTATCCAATACCCAAATATATGATAACTATGCTATTGTGCCCTCACAACTCACACAAGTGTAATACTAGTCTTTTACGCATTTATCGATGTCCAATCTCGATAATACTCTGACTAGGGATATTTAATGATTTATCCTTCGTGGACTGATACTGTCTCATATAATTCTCAATCCAGGAACAAATCATAAGGACCTCTTATCATTTATACATCCAGGTGATGTAATCACAAATGATAAGAGCGCAATCTCCTTTGTCACATAGTTAATTTGTACAACAACACCATGATCTGTACAAATAGTGACTCTATGGGTCATAACTTTCCAACAATCTCCCACTTGGCCTATAGCCAGTCACTCGAGTGTCTTACACCCGAACTATGTACGGTTGGCTCAAACTGCTGAGGAAAGGCTTTCGTCAGCGGATTTGCATGATTATCGTCTGATGCGATTTATACGATCATCACATCGCCACGATGTATGATCCGAAGGAATCAGATGAATAGTCGAAGTATATATCTGGATCGTTGATGAGACCATTATTTCTTTAGCCTGCGCTGACTCCTAGCTCAGCCGCTAACAGAATTATATCTAATCTAATTAGATTTATTATCGACCCAAATGGCTTCTATTGCTGCCTCAGCTGCAGCAATTACCTGCATTTGTTGTTTATTCGATAACAGTATCTTGCTTGGAAGATTTCCAGCTCACTGTTCCGTTATTCAAACTGTATAGTACCGTTGTTACGACTTAAAGTCATTTTTATCGGTTAGGAAACTTGCAGTAGTGATCCTAGTCACTTCTAGTTTTCCATCTCCATAGTTTAAGACAGCATCCTTAGTTCTCTAAGATACTAACGGATGTTCTTAACATCAATCCAGTGACTAACACTAGGATTGACTTGTTTGTGAATCCATATGCTCAAAGCTCATGAGACACCAGGTCACGTACATTTTTCAATGTACGAGTTCTCGGAGAGTGTCAACAACTTTAAATCTATCCCAGTAGATCTTTATTCCTAGAATAAAGGTTGTTATTCCCAAGAATTCCACGGAGAATTTTTCTCGAAAGCCAAGCTTTCGCCGATTGTTATTATGGGAATATCATTTCCAAGAAATGATATATTATCATTATTTATAGGACAGCCACTGTCAGTGCACTCCCACTAACCCTCTTATATACACAAGAATCATTTCGTTTTGAATTAAATCATACACTATTATGATTACATCAAAACGATAATTCCAAGAACCTAATGCTTGCTTCAATCCAAACATGGATCGAAAAACCTGCAAACCTTGTTTGCTAGTTTTGGTACGACAAAACCGTCAGGATGTTGTAAACATCCTCCAAAAGGTTTCCTTTTCAGGAAGCGATTTTCCCGTTCAGCTGCCATATTTCATAAATGAAATATGCAGCATCAGCAAGCATTATCCAAATGGATTTACCGTGGCAACAGGTAAGAGATTTCGTTATAATCAACATAATGTTGATAACGATACCTTTTCGCTACAAGCCTAGCTTAGTACGATGGTATGTTGCCTTCCATGTATGTCTTCCTTGAAGACTTATATAGTACCAACAGGCACAATGCCTTACGGTACATCAACTAGTGTCCAATACTAAGTTGATATACATGGAATCCATTTCGGATTATATGGCACTTTACAATAATAGGGAGTCGATACCTTGTATCACTTCCTCATACGTAGTCAGTTGGTATTCCTCAATAAGATTGACATCTTTATGAGGTGAGATCAGAAACCCATACCTCAGGTTATTTTCTGACTCTCCCCGACTTACGCGATTCTTGTGTATTCGAAGATTACTGGTATAGTTTCATCCTTGATGAACTATATTTGTGTTCTATTAGGAATCGATGCCTTGAATATTATTACTCCGATTTTCATCGAGTTTTACTATCCTCCCACTTACCATTGCATATAGGTATTCCTCTTAGGAAATCGCATGGTGAACAACAATTAAATTGTTCTCTTGTGAGTTGTATAAGTATTAAAATTTGGTATCCATTGGATAACCTACAATTAGGCACTTATCCAATTCGGGTTCTAGTTTGGTATCATCCAAACATATGCCTAGCATTCCCAAATCGTCAGGAGTGAGAAAATCCAATTTCTTTCCTATTCATATCTAATATGAATTCTGTCAAACAGATTTTCATGGAACCTTATTAAAAATAAGTATTGCACTGTTAATGCTTATCCTTTGAAGGAAATGGTAGCTCATAGCGACTCATGATTAACCTTATCATGTCCAATAAAATTCGGTTTATCCGTTCGGACACACCGTCCAATTGACGTGTTCCGGGAGAGTCCTCGTTGAAAGAATACTATACTCTTTCAAGTATTTTAGAAACTTATTGCTCAAGTATTTTCCATTACGGTCTTACCGTGATGGTTTAATACTTTAGCCGATTTGTTTGTCTATTTCGTGTCGAAACTTTAGAAGTTTCCGATTTGTGTTCTTCAAAAGAAACACATAACCATAACGCGATTCCACATCCGTAAAGGTCACGAAATATTCATATCCACCTCTAGCCTAGCTAGACATGGGCCCACTTGCTTCACTATGAACTAGGGCTATCAGATCGGTGGCACTCACACTTTTACCAAATAAAGGTGTTTTAGGCACTTTGCCCAATAAACTAGATTCATGGACTTTATTTGAATAGAATCAAATCAGTCCGAGTACCCACTCTTCAAAAGTGTGGATATACGAGTCTTGTTTCATTATGTCCCAGACAACAATGCCACAATATGTTTCTTCTGATCAAATCAGTTTGAGCTATTTGTTTGTCATGTTATACGTTTGAGATTTATTTATATTCAAAATATAAATGCTGTTATTCACATCTAATGTGTTTATCTCAATATCATCTTTATATAATGAAACACTTTAGTGTTCTAGAATATAAAGGTATATCCGTAATAAATACTGATATAGAGATAATGTTTCTAGTCAAACTAGTTACATTATAACAGTTTCCTAATTTAAGTACATACCCGAAAGGTAGTTCCTAAAGTTAGGTATCTACGGTTAAAACAGCGACTTTCGTCCCGTTTTCGATTCACAGATTAATCTCATCTGAAGTCAGTATCCTGCTCATAGCAGATGCTGCACATCAGTATATATTTATATATCACACTAAGTATCTAAAATCCAATTTTAATACTAGTAGTGAACATAATTTTGACAAACATATTTGAAGTCAGAGCCTTGCTCGCCTTCAATTCCTTCATGCCTAATTTGTCCAAACGGCACTCAAGCTTCCGCGATCCCGTTTGCCACAATTTATACAGACATTTTGGGATTTGTCATTTATCTTCCCAGAAGATTATAATGATTTTGCCTTTGCCATTTTCAACACTCCAGAAGCTTTTGGCCAAGCCTTGGCCTTCTAGAATATCGAAGTAAGGTGCGCCTTGCGCTACTTGTCTAATTGCAAACTTTGACTTTATCTCCTTGAGAATAGTCATTAACTCTCCAAGAGTTATTAATTCCAATTTAGTACTTCTAAAATCTAAGTATAGATTTATGAAGATCCTTCAATTTCATTATCATACTTTAAGGATCTAACCCTTAGTTCTGACAAAGAAATTAAGGAGTCTACTGCGACTAGCTTAATGGATTAAGCACTTAAGTTATCATCACATGAATCTTCCAAAGATCATGCTCTACTATTTGCTTAACTCCGGGCTTAGGCCTAATATGTCATTTTATCAAATAAAGTAACTTATTAGTTTCCAGGACCATCCTGAAACTTTATTCCCAATTTGAAAATTAAAATATTTAAATACATTTTCCCTAGGATTATGTTTTAAATGTCAATCTTTCAATTTTATCTTGATTCTAATAGTCCAACTATTTAATCAACGACTTAGGTACTATTTATTATAATGATTACTATAGTCCAACTATACTTTAATAGATTAAAATCAATTATATTGATTACTATAATCCAATTATAAAATCAACTATAAATGAATAGTTTGAATACAGTCCAACTGTTTTAAAACAACGATTAAATATTAGTCCAACTAACATTTAATTTATATGACGAATGATATTTGTTTGAGCGCGTATGGCAAGTTATTAAACGAATATTGCAAATTTAATTCTTGCCTCCCACTATTTTTCGGCGAGCCTCTAACCCTCTGTCGAGTACTCGGGAAACCGCGTTTCCTAGTGGGCTAGGATCCCGTTAAATATCACACAATCTTGACTTTGGCCAACAAATTGTATGATAATAACTAGGTAGATCTCTAAGATCAATTGGATCCAATCCAATTCCTAGATCCGATAGGGGACATCCAAGTCCGAACATATATCTTATATATGCCAATATATCCAATATATTACCTAACCTTTTTCCTCTGAATCAACTAAGCCTTGGCTTTGGCACAACAAACTTAGTGATCCCAGTTAAGCTGAACCCATTGACCATGGAAAGCTTCATAATCAATGTCGATGGACAAGAAGTGGTCTTGACTTCGGCCAACAAACCACAACTTGGACAAGACACCAATATGTAACAAAGCATTCGTGATTCAAACACATCCTCGACGGACAAAGGCCTTGACTTTGGCTAACAAACCAATGCCAATCTTGGATCTTGAGTAAGAATCACTCAATGGAAGGAAAAACGCTTAATATTGAGTGAGGGTTTTTCGCGTGCAAATTGGCAACCATTTATTATCTTTGTTAAGGTCTCATCATCATACACCCTTAACCATGCATTCTAAATACATAATAAAACACGTATAAATAAAATAATAATGATATGTGGATGGATACTTTACACATTGATCCTAGATCAAATCTCTCCATTTCTCTCTCCCGCTAGTACAAGTATTTACTTCTACCCGTTACACTACACTTCTAAAGAAACCTCATTTACATTGAGGGGAATAGGTGAGAAGAGAATACAAAGAGTAAGGAGGTAATAAGGCTGGACACGCAGGTCCAATTAATAAATTCCAAATTTATACAACAATTTCTAAAATTGCCCCACCCATCTAATATCCATCCGATATACATTATTCATGCATCGGAACCATGTATTCACACAAGCATGCTATCAATCAATCTAATCAAATTAATTAATCTGTTAATTATTGACCATCCAATGTTCAAACAACGATTTGATTTCGTGCGAGTCAAACTCGTTTTGCGAATAAGTATTCAAAGTACGAATTCTCGAATTAAATTAAACTACAACATTAAATCCAATTTAATATGTATTTAATACTAATCCATTTATTTAATTCCAAATTAAACATTCACACTTTCTTAATGAACATTTGCGACTCAAATTCCAAATTTAATTGTTATGGGTCTCAAAGCCCGATTGACATCCAATGTCAATTTAATCAAAGTCCAATGGGCTTTCAATTAATTTCTTAAGGCGTGGACTTTTCGTCAACTCGGGTCAAACCCAATAACCAAAGCCCAATCCGGGATTAACCCCATAAGCCTAGAAATCAATTTAGGCCCATTAGGCCCAATTAAACTTTAAAGGTCCATTAGTCGCATTTGGGCTTTATGGAGGCGGTTTTGGGCCCAATTGGATGTTGGACAATTATGACCCATAGCGTCACTATTTGTACAGATCACGGTGTTGTTGTACAAATTAACTATGTGACAAAGGATATTGCACTCTTATCATTTGTGATTAGATCACATAGATGTAAAAATGATGAGCGGTCCCTATGATTAGTTCCTGGATTGAGAATGATATGAGACAGTATCAATCCACGAAGGCAAAATCATTAAATATCCCTAGTTAGAGTATTATCGAGATTGGACATTGATAAATACGTAAAAGACTAGTATTACACTTGTGCGCGTTTGTGAGATCACAACAACATAGTTCTCATATGTTTGGGTATAGGATACTCATGCAAGTGTAATAGGAGATTGTGTTTTACCGATGGTACGAGAAACAGCTTCGCTCTGGATAGACCCCCTCAAAATTCCAATGGTAGTATGACTATGTGTCTATGGAAATCTGAAATCAGTGTAGGTGTATTTGGTCTTAACCTGAGACTTGCACCGCTAATGCATACGACAATCTATATACTTTGGTTGAGGTCGTCCAGGGCTTTAACAGGTTCTGTGTATGCCAATTCTGGGTATATCGAGAATCATAGTGTGTTGGGTGTGATGTCAAGACGGAAGTGTCACTCCAGTCATATGGAGATGATGGTCACGTAGGATACGGGACTGGTTCTCTTTAGTGCTGCAGCCATCGGGATAATATGACTTGGTCATAGTTATCCGATATAGAGACTAGTTACCAGAGATCTGACATATGCTTCGTACGGGGCATACACATTTCTAGCCCCATGCCTAGCACGTGATCATCCGATGCTGGACAGAAATACGCAATACTACGGTATACTACGCTTGATATAGATCCTTTATTCCTGTAAGGATAGTTCCGGAGAATTGGGTAGGCATGGAGCTTTACTAGAGGCAAACCTTGTCTTGTAAATCAGTATAAACGTAGTACGAGGTACTTACGTGTTCGGATAGTCCGACGACCGAATTTACAGCCAACATATACGGGGATCTCATGGGTCGCTTCCCAAAGATTCACCGATGACGTATAACTCGCACTCTATATTAATCTGGGATTAAGTAGAAGAGAGAGAAAATTAATCTGGGATTAATTGCGGAGATATTTTATCTGGGATAAAATATCATTAAAGAGAGATAACGATTAATTTAGAATTAATCGGTTAAATTAATATATTTGATATATTAAACGAAATTGGATTTCGACGCGGAATTAAAGTTAGATTTTAATTCGGGCGAACAAATTAATTTAGAATTAATTCGTTAGCGATGTGAATAGTGAATTCGCTAGGCGTAATCATTTAATTACGACGCAACGGAAAATTCGTTAATTTAGAATTAGCGAACCCGAGCCCAAGATTATTTGCGAGCGCATTCGCATTTCGAATTCGAGTGCGGCACGTCAAATCAAGCGTCAAATCACTTGTCAGTTTGAGTGATGTGACTTGACAACTTGATGGATTGAAGTGATGTGAGTGGTTGGCTTTAATTGTTTGACTTTTGAAAGCCAAATGCACATGAAATGAAATGAAAATTCAAATGTGTGTATAAGATACACAAATTTGGAATACATTTCACAACTCTCTCTCTCCATTTCTCTTCCATTTCACGCCTAAGGGGCCAAAACCTTCTGTTTTTACAGTGAAATGCCGAGCTTTGGGAAGCATGGAGTTGGGTTTTTGTGGCAAAAACCGCAAGTGCTAGCACACTACGAGATATGCGAAGGTGATAGGAAGCTCACCCATGAGCCGGGAACCATTCGACGAAGCTTGGAGCTTGACGAAGGAACCAAATCGAAGCCAAATCAGTGAGCACACCAACTGCAGTTCACGCCAACCAGTGAGCAGTTTTTGGAGTGTCGTTGCTTTCCGCGTCGCTCAACCGATCGATGTGAGTATTCCGCATCTTCTTTGAAGTGTATTCGCAATGTTTTCATGCTTATAATCGATCTTGGACCTTAATAGAAACCAACAATGGCATCTAGAGCAAAGTTTGAGCATGAAAAAGTTTAGGGCTTAAAATTTGGGCAATTTGTATTTGAGCATGATTTGAATGAATTGGATGTTTGAGTATGCTTAATACATGTTTAATTGAATATTGATTGGATCAATTTCATGAAAATTGATTTGGAATGATTTTCCCCAAATATTCGGGCTTGGCCGAATACTATAGCCCTAAAATGTCTTGGTGATTTTGATTTTTTAATTCATTGGATGAGTTAGAATCAATTAGGATGATGATTTATTGTTGAATTGAATTTAATTGGATTGAATTTGATTTGGACAAAATAATTCCCCTTGGCCGAGACCTTGAAGCATGATAAATGGGTTTGATTTTAATCAAAATGTGTTGGACATGTGATGATGAAAATGAGCATGATTAATTGTGTATATTGATGTTTTAGAAATGTTAATTTGGGTAATTAATCATGTGATACACTTTGGTAATTAAATTGGAAAATTGGATTTTGAAATTTAATTATTTGGGCTAATTTTGGAAATTGGGCTTGAAAAGTTGTAATTGGGCTTGTTGGGCTTTGTTGTATAAAGTTGGGTTAAGGCAAATTGGATTGGATCCAATTGGGCCCAAAACCGATTCCATAAAGCCCAAATGTGACTTAATGAACCTTAAAGTTTAATTGGGCCTAATGGGCCAAGATTGATTTCTGGGCTTATGGGGTAACTCCCGGATTGGATTTTGGTTATTCGGTTTGACCCGAGTTGACCAAAAGTCCACGCCTCAAGAAATTAATTAAAAGCCCATTGGACTTTAATTAAATTAACGTTGGACGTTAAATTGGGCTTTGAGACCCGTAACGATTAAATTTGGAATTTAAGTCGTAAAAGTTCATTATTAAAGTGTGTTATTTAATTTGGAATTAAATAGCGAATTAAAATTAAATGCGTATTAAATTGGATTTAATTATGTAGTTTAATTTAATTCGAGAATTCGTACTTTGAGTACTTATTCGCAAAAACGAGTTTGACTCGAACAAAATCAAATCGTTGTTTGAACATTGGATGGTCACTAATTATCAGATTAATTAATTTGATTAGATTGATTGATAACATGCTTGTGTGAATACGTGGTTGCGATGCATGAATAATGTATATCGGATGGATATTAGATGGGTGGGACAATTTTGGAAATTGTAATAAATTTGATTTATTAATTGGACCTGCGTGTCCAGCCTTATTACCTCTCATTTCTTTGTATTCTCTTCTCACCTATTCCCCTCAATGTAAATGAGGTTTCTTTAAAAGTGTAGGGTAACGGGTAGAAGTAATACATGTGCTAGCGGGAGAGAGAAAGTGAGAGATTTGATCTAGGATCAATGTAAAGTATCCATCTGCATATCATTATTATTTTATCATATGCACTTTATTATGTATTTAGAATGCATGCTTAAGGGTGTATGATGATGAGACCTTAACAAAGATAATAAATTGGTTGCCAATTTGCACGCGAAAAACCCTCGCTAAATATTAAGTGTTTTTCCTTCCATTGAGTGATTCTCACTCAAGATCCGAGACGGCATTGGTTTGTTGGCCAAAGTCAAGGCCTTTGTCTGTCGAAGTTGTGTTTGAATCACGAAGGCTTTGTTACATGTCAGTGTCTTGTCCAAGTTGTGGTTTATTGGCCAAAGTCAATACCACTTCTTGTCCATCGACATTGATTACGAAGCTTTCCATGGTCAATGGGTCGCGCTTGACTGGGATCACTAAGTTTGTTGTGCCAAAGCCAATGCTTAGTTGATTCAGAGGAAAAAGGTTAGGAAACACATTGGATGTATTGGCATATATAAGATATATGTTTCGGACTTGGATGTCCCCCTACCGGATCTAGGAATTGGATTGGATCCAATTGATCTTAGAGATCTACCTAGTTAATTATCATACAATTTGTTGGCCAAAGTCAAGATTGTGTGATATTTAACGGGATCCTAGCCCACTAGGAAACACGGTTTCCCGAGTACTCGACAGAGGGTTGGAGGCTCGCCGAAAAATAGTGGGAGGCAAGAATTGAATTTGCAATATTCGTTCAATTACTCGCCATACGCGCTCAAACAAAAATCACTCGTCAAATAATTAAATGTTAGTAGGACTAATATTTAAATTGTTATTTTAAAATAGTTGGACTATATTCAAACAATTCATTTATAAATGATTATTATAGTTGGACTATAATAATCATTATATTTAATAGTACCTTAATCGTTGATTAAATAGTTGGACTATTAAAATCAAGTGATAAATGAAAGATTATCATTTAAAACATAATCCTAGGGAAAATGTATTTAAATGGTTTAATTGTCAAATTGGGAATAAAATTTCAGGATGGTCCTGGAAAAATAATAAGTTATTTTATTGATAAAATAATATATTAGGCCTAAGCCCGGAGTTAAGCAATTAGTGGAACATGATCTTTGGAAGATTATGTGATGATAACTTTAGTGCTTAATCCATTATACTTGTCAAGTAGAATCCTTAATTTCTGAATCAGAACAAAGGATTAGATCCTTAAAGTATGATGAAGAAATTGAAGGATCTTCATAAATCTATTAACTTAGATTTTAGAAGTACTAAATTGCGAAAGTTAATTCTTGGAGAGTTAATGACTATTCTCAAGGAGACAAAGTCAAACTTTACAATTAGGCAAGTAGCGCAAGGCGTACCTTATTTCGATATTCTAGAAGGCCAAGGCTTGGCCAAAGGCTTCTAGAGTGTTGAAACAGGCAAAGGCTAAATCATTATAATCTTCTGGGAAGATAAAGGACATATCCCAAAATGTCTGCTAAATGTGGCAAACGGGATCGTGGAAGCATGACAGCCGTTTGGACAAAGCAGACATGAAGGAATTGAAGAACGAGCAATGCTCTGACTTCAAATATGATTGTCATAATTATGTTCACTACTAGTATTAAAATTGGATTTTAAATACTTAGTGTGATACATAAATATAAATTGATGTTCAGAATCTTTTTTGAACAGAATAATGACTTCAATCGAGATTAATCTGTGAATTGGAAACGGGACGTGAGTTGCTGTTTTAACCGTAGATACCTAAGTTTAGGAACTACCCTCGGGTGTGTACCTAAATTTGGAAACTGTTATAATGTAACTAGTTTGACTAGATACATTATCTCTATATCAGTGTTTGACCCGCTGCGGGTGAACCTTTATATTCTAGAACACTAAAGTGTTTCATTATATAAAGATGATATTGAGATAAACACATTAGATGTGAATAACAGCATTTATATTTTGAATATAAATAAAATCTCAAATATATATATGACAAATAAATAGCTCAAACTGATTTGATCAGGAGAAACTAATTGTGGCAATGTTGTCTGGGACACATTAAACAAGACTCGTATATCCACACTTTTGAAGAGTGGGTACCAGGACTGGTTTGATCCTAATCAAATAAAGTCTGAGAATCTAGTTTATTGGGCAAAGTGCCTAAAACACATTTACTTGGTAAAAGTGTAAATGCCACCGATCTGTTAGCCCTAGTTCATAGTGAAGCAAATGGGCCCATGTCTAGCTAGGCTAGATGTGGATATGAATATTTCGTGGCCTTTATGGATGTGGCATCGCGTAGTGGTTATGTGTTTCTTTTGAAGAACACAAATCGGAAACTTTCAAAGTTTAGACACGAAATAGACATACAGATCAGCTATAGTATTATACCGTCACGGTAAGACCGTAATGGGAAATACTTAAGAAATAAGTTTCTAATATACTTGAAAGAGTATAGTATTCTTTCAAATGAGGACTCCTCCCGGAACACGTCAAAGTGACGGTGTGTCCGAACTGAGTAACCGAATTTTGTTGGACATGATCAGGTTAATCATGAGTCACTCTGAGCTACCATTTCCTTTAACGGATACGCATAAACAGTGCAAGAACTTATTTAGAATAAGGTTCCATAATAATCTTTTTGACAGATTTCATATTAGATATGAACGGGAAAGAAACCGGGTTTCACATTCCTGACAAATTTGGGTATGCTAGGCATACGTTTGGATGATACCAAACTAAAACCCAAATTGGATAAGTGCCAATTGTAGGTTATCCTAGGGATACCATAAGTATTGTACTTATACAACTCACGAGAGAACAATTAGATTGTTGCTCACCATGCAGGTTTCCTAAGAGGAATACCGATATTCAGTGGTAAGTGGGAGGATAGTAAAACTCGATGAAAATCAGAGTGATACTGTTCCCATCACCAAGTCCTAATGGAACACAAATAGTACATCAAGGATGTAACTATACCAGTAATCTTCTAATACACAAGAACCACGTATGTCGGAGTGAGTCAGAAAATAACCTGGGGTATGGGTTTCTGATCTCACCTCGTAAAGATGTAAATCTTTTGAGGTATACCAACTGACTACGAATGAGGCAGTGATACAAGGTATCGACTTCCTGATTATGACAAAGTGTCATGAATCCGAAATGGATTCCATGTATATCAACAAGTTTGGATACTAGTTGATGTACCGTAAGGCATTGTGCCTACTGGTACTGTATAAGTCTTCAGGGAAGACATACATGGATGGCAACATACCAACGTATAAAGCTAGGCTTTTAGCGGAAAGCTATTGTTATCAACATTATGTTGATTTCGGTACAACCTTTTACCTGTTGCCATGGTAAATCCATTTGGATAATGCTTGCTAAAGCTCATGTTTCATTTATGAAATATGTCAGCTTAACGGGAAAATCGCTTTCCTAAAAAGGAAACCTTTTTGAGGATGTTTACAACATCCTTTCGGTTTTGTCGTACCAAAACTAGCAAACAAGGTTTGCGGGTTATTCGATCCATGTTTGGATTGCAGCAAGCATAGGTTCTTGGAATTATCGTTTTGATGTAATCATAATGGAGTATGATTTAATTCAAAATGAAAATTGATTCTTGTGTATATAAGGAGGTTAGTGGGAGCGCACTGACAATGGTTGTCCTATAAATAATGATAATGTGTCATTTCTTGGAAATGATATTTCCATAATAACTATCGGCGAAAGCTTGACTTTCGAAAAATCTCCATGGAATCGTACATTGAAAAATGTATGTGACATGGTGTCTCATACGTTTTGAGCATATGGATTCACAAACGGGCCAATCCAAGTGATAGTCACTGGATTGATATTAAGAACATCCATTAGTATCTTAGAGATCTAGGGATGCTGTCTTAAACCTTGGAGAAGGAGAACTTGAAGTGACTGGGATCACTACTGTAAGTTTCCCAACCGATAAGATGACTGAAGGTCGCAAACGGTACTATACAGTTTGAATAACAGTACAGTGAGCTGGAAATCTTCCAAGCAAGATACTGTTACCGAATAAACAACAAATGCGGGTCATTGCTGCAGCTGAGGTAGCAATAGAAGCCTTCTAGGGTCGGTAAATAATCTAATTAGATTATATATAGTTCTTTTAGCAGCTGAGCTAGGCTACAACACATGCTAAAGAATTAATGGTCTCATCAATGATCCAGATAAATACTTCGATATTCATCTGATTCGTTCGGATCATACATCGTGTCGATATGATGATCGAATAAATCGCATGAGACGATAATCATGAAAATCTACTGACGAAAACCTTTTCTCAGCAATTTGAGCAAACCGTACATAGTTTGGGTGTTAGACACTCGAGTGACTGGCTATAAGCCAAGTGGGAGATTTTTGGACAATTATGACCCATAGCGTCACTATTTGTAAAGATCACGGTGTTGTTTTACAAATTAACTATGTGACAAATGAGATTTCACTCTTATCATTTGTGATTAGATCACCTAGATGTATAAATGATGAGATGTCCCTATGATTAGTGCCTGGATTGAGAATGATATGAGACAGTATCAATCCACGAAGGCATAATCATTAAATATCCCTAGTCAGAGTATTATCGAGATTGGACATCGATAAATACGTAAAAGACTAGTATTACACTTGTACGCGTTTGTGAGAGCACAACGGCATAGTTCTCATATGTTTGGGTATAGGATACTCATACAAGTGTAATAGGAGATTGTGTTTTATCGATGGTATGGGAAACTGTTAGACATTATGTCCCATAGCGTCACTGTTTGTAAATGATATTGTATTATTGTACAAAATTAACTATGTGATAATGAAATTGCCTTTTGCCGTTTTGTAAATTTATTTACTTTGATATATAAATGGCAAAAGTCCATATGATTAGTACTGGATTGAGATGATATGAGACAGTATCAATCCATAAAGGTTTAATCATTAAATATCCCTAGCCGTAGTATTATCGAGACTGGACATCGATAATGCGGAATAGGCTAGTATTGCGCTTGTGCACGTTGTGAGGGCACAACGGCATAGTTCTCATATATTTAAGTATTGGATACTTATGCAAGTGCGATAGGAGGTTGTGTTTTACCGATGGTACGGAAAACAGCTTCGCTCTGGATAGACCCCGCGGAATCCCATTGGTAGTATGTCTATGTGTCTATGGGAGGCCGCATCAGGGTAGGTGTATATGGTCTTAACCTGAGACTTACATCGCTAGTACTTGCGACAATCGGTAAACTTTGGTTTTGGTGGTTGGGGACCTTAACCGGTTCTGTGTACACCTCTTCTGGGTTTATCGAGAAGCGTAGTGTACTGGATGTGATGTCAAGATGGAAGTATCGCTTCAGACATATGGAGGTGATGATCATGCAGGGCACAGAACTAGTACTCTATAAAAGGTTGCAACCGTCGGGACAATATGACCAGGTCAGGATTGTCCGATTTAAAGAGACTAGTTGCTTGATGTCCGATATATGTTTCGTACGGGGCAGACACATCTCCAGCCCTAGGCCTAGCATGTGATCATCCGATACTGGATCGATGTACGCAATACTACGGTATACTACGCTTGATATAGATCTTATATTCCTATAAGAATATTTCTGGAGAATTGGGTAGGCATGGCGCTTTGCTAGAAGCCAACCTTGTCTTGTGAATCGGTAAAGACGTAGTACGAGGTACGTACGTGTTCGGATTATCCGACGACCGTATTTACTGCCAAAATATCCGGAGGTCTCTTGGGTCGCTTCCCGAAGATTCACCTATGATATTTGATTCGAATTTAATTAATCTTGGATTAATTACGGAGAAACTTTATCTTGGATAAAGTGCCTTATTTAGAGAGAGAGAACGATTAATTTGGAATTAATCAGTAAGATTATTATATTCGATATAATAATTGAAATTCGATTTCGACGCGAAATTAAAATTAGATTTTATTCGGGCATACGAGTTAATTTAGAAATAATTCGTTAGCGACGTAAATAATAATTTCGCTAGGCGCGATTGTTTATTTAAATTCGATTTAATTAACGTCGCGACGCAAGTTCGGTATTTCGGAAATATCGAACCCGAACGCGTGAGTGGACGTGGGCCCACTTTCATTTGGGAACGTGTGGGGCCCACATGACACTTGTCATTATATGCATTATTTTAATGATAAGGCATTGCATGTTAATAGTGTACATAACACTCTAAGGCATTGCATGGTGATAGTGTGCATTACACTCAAAGGCTTTGCATGGAGTTTGAGTGTTTGACACTCTAAGCCATTGCATGGTTTATGTCATAGATTTATTATTAATTTAATAAATTATAACATAAATATAAATTTTTTTTGGAAAAACAAATATCAATTAAGACTTTACACAAAATCTCTCTTCTCTCTCAAATTGCCGAGAACTCCATTGACAAGGGCAATGAAGATTTGATCTTCTATTTCTCCATTTTTGCTAGCACAAGCAAGGGATCAAAAGAGGTGATAGGGAAACCATCAAAGAGCTTGGAATACAAAAGCTTGGAGCTTCAAGTCTTCTTCCTCCTCTTGGCCGAATCTTCCACAACTTGGAGCTTCTACCATTTGATCATCTTCTTCATCACAAGGTATTGTAAGTATGATTCCGCCATACTTCATCTTTATATATATTCTTTATAGTATTTCACATGCTTAATCTTTGTTTGGGACATATTATAGAAACCAACAGAAACAGCTTCGCTCTGGATAGACCCCATCGGAATTCCATTGGTAGTATGACTATGTGTCTATGGAAATCTGAAATCAGGGTAGGTGTATTTGGTCTTAACCTGAGACTTGCACCGCTAATGCATACGACAATCTATATACTTTGGTTGAGGTCGTCCAAGGCTTTAACAGGTTCTGTGTACGCCAATTCTGGGTAGGTGTCACTCCAGTCATATGGAGATGATGGTCACGTAGGATACGGGACTGGTTCTCTTTAGTGCTGCAGCCATCGGGATAATATGACTTGGTCATAGTTATCCGATATAGAGACTAGTTACCAGAGATCCGACATGTGCTTCGTACGGGGCAGACACATTTCCAGCCCCAGGCCTAGCACGTGATCATCCGATGCTGGACAGAAATACGCAATACTACGGTATACTACGCTTGATATAGATCCTTTATTCCTGTAAGGATATTTCCGGAGAATTGAGTAGGCATGGCGCTTTGCTAGAGGCCAACCTTGTCTTGTAAATCGGTATAAACGTAGTACGAGGTACTTACGTGTTCGGATAGTCCGACGACCGAATTTACTGCCAACATATCCGGGGATCTCATGGGTCGCTTCCCAAAGATTCACCGATGACGTATAACTCGCACTCTATATTAATCTGGGATTAATTAGAAGAGTGAGAAAATTAATCTGGTATTAATTACGGAGATATTTTATCTGGGATAAAATATCATTAAAGAGAGATAACGATTAATTTGGAATTAATCGGTTAAATTAATATATTTGATATATTAAACGAAATTAGATTTCAACGCGGAATTAAATTTAGATTTTAATTCAGGCGAACGAATTAATTTAGAATTAATTCGTTAGCGACGTGAATAGTGACTTCGCTAGGCGTAATCATTTAATTACGACGCAACGAAAAATTCATTAATTTAGAATTAGCGAACCCGAGCCCGAGATTATTTACGAGCACATTCACATTTCGAATTCGAGTGCGGCACGTCAAATCAAGCGTCAAATCGCTAGTCGCATCAAGCGTCAAATCACTTGTCAGTTTGAGTGATGTGACTTGACAACTTGATGGATTGAAGTGATGTGAGTGGTTGGCTTTAATTGTTTGACTTTTGAAAGCCAAATGCACATGAAATGAAATGCAAATTCAAATGTGTGTATAAGATACACAAATTTGGAATACATTTCACAACTCTCTCTCTCCATTTCTCTTATTCCATTTCACGCCCAAGGGGCCAAAACCTTCTGTTTTTACAGTGAAATACCGAGCTTTGGGAAGCATGGAGTTGGGTTTTTGTGGCAAAACCGCAAGTGCTAGCACACTACGAGATATGCGAAGGTGATAGGGAAGCTCACCCATGAGCCGGGAACCGTTTGACGAAGCTTGGAGCTTGAAGAAGGAACAAATCGAAGCCAAAATAGTGAGCACACCAACTGCAGTTCACGCCAACCAGTGAGCAGTTTTTGGAGTTCCGTTGCTTGCCGCGTCGCTCAACCGATCGATGTGAGTATTCCACAACTTCTTCGATGTGTATTCGTAATGTTTTCATGCTTATAATCGATCCTGGGCCTTAATAGAAACCAACATTGGATCCAACCAATTTAGCCTAAACCCATCTTGGTACAACCAAGCCCAATAAGCCCATTTACAATATTACAAGCTCAAATCCAATTTAAGCCCAATTAATTAAATCATAAAAGTCCAATTCATAATCTAATTAATTCTAAAGTGTATAACATAATTAACTAACCTAATTAACATTTCCAAAACACCAATTAGCCCCATTAATCATGTTCATTATCATTATCACATGTCCAACACATTTTGATTAAAATCAAACCCATATTTATGCTTTAAATTCTCGGCCATGTGTGGATTTTATGTCCGATTCGGTTTCAATCCAATCAAATCCACAATCAACATTAAATCGACATATCCACAATCAAATTTTTCTTTTGTGTCCATTAGTTTCACTACCTTTTTACTTTTATAAAATGTTTGTGGGTATCATTGCTGTAAACCCTCACGAGACTACAACTCGTCCATTAGGGACACCTAGGGGTTTAAAGGCTTGTTGCATACGCTAAATGCAACCGTGATCCCTACGAAAGTGGCTTAGTTAAATTTTATTTATGTTATTTTATTTTATGTTTTGCTCGAGGACTAGCAAAATGTTAGGTTTGGGGGTGTGATGAGTGGTAAATCTATCACTATTTCCCACTCATTTAACCTAATATTTTGTATAGTTTCTAGAGATATGTGAATATTTTGATGTGTTTTGTGTTATTTTGTAGATAAATAAAGTTTCAGGACATTCTGGAGGTGATTTGGGGCAAAACAGGAAAAATTGGCAAAAAGGGCATTTTGGTCATTTTTGGGCGTCGCGACGTCTAACGTGCGCCGACTCTTTGCTAACATGCGCCTGGACACGTGTCAAAATCTGATAATTTGGCTTTCTAAAATGCGTTGTGCCACGTGTCAACATCACAGCCGATCTGCTAATGTGCGTCGTGCCACGTGTCATCATCTTACGATGCCGACAATCGCCACCGCCACATCATCATGACGTCACCGCCATATCATCATGATGTCAGTAATGACGTCATCATAATTATTGAGTGATCATGAATAGTGCCACGTCATCAGATAATAATCTGAAGCCGACCAATCAGCGCGTGACACATGTCACTGTTCCAGCGTCGCGACGCCCAAGCCCTTGGCGTCGCGACGCCCGGAGCCTATCCGCGCCTATAAATAGAGCTTCAAATTTCAGTTTTAGGTGTACCATTCTCTCTCATTTCTTTGATGTAAATATGGAGTTCTTCTCTCTCTCAGTTACTTTTAATTTTAGTTTTGTAATTAATTTTAATTACGTTCTGTAATAATAGTAATTTACTTTCTTTACCTTTTTACAGTTTTTACTATTCACCATGATGAGGTAACTTCCCTCTGCTATGGTGAAAGGTAATTCTTTTACAATTGCTATTTAGATTAATCTCCCTTAAATATAATATATTCACCATTTAAAATTTGACTTAATAAGGATACCGCTATATTGGTCGGTTGGTTATTTAATTTAAGCTGGTTAAACCTGACTAAGCAAGGATACCGCCATATTAGTCGGTTGGTAATTAAATTTTGGTTCCGCCTTTATGGCTGGTTATTTTGATTCCGCCTATATGGCTGGTTGGACTTAATTTGACTTAATCAGGTTACCGTCTATATGGCTGGTTGGTAATATCATCACGAGTTAATATATTATATAAGGGAGATATCTAAATAGTGAATAGTAGAAGTTAATTCCTTTTACCTTAGCATTTATTTTATTGCAATTTATTTTACCACATTTACTTTTTAGCAATTTTACTTTATGTCTTTTAAGTTTTTATCAGCCCTAGCTATGTGTTGTAACTAAGTTAGTTATCTAGGGTTGTGATGAAATTTAATATCACCGGTTTATAAGGGGTTAGATTATAGTTTGGGTAATATAAAGATTTATTTATTGAGTCTTAATCTTAATGCTTTTTAATTAACTTGCCATTAATTAAATTGATTAGGTAAACTTAAAATGAACTAGACATATGGATTTTAAGTTTAAGACCTTAGACTCAATAGCCCACGATCTTCCTTGAGGATAGATAACCCTTTAATAGATTTCCTTACAGGATAGGAATATACCTATCTGGGGGGGTAGACATAATTGGAACTTAATCTTAATGAATCTAGGTAATTTGGTTGACATAGACATATGGTTCAATTGGATTATACTAGGTATTTGTAATTGACCATCGGAAGAGGCTTTTGCATAATTTAGTGTTCCAAGTTAATAAATCAATATATTACCCAACTTTAAGATAACCACTTCATCTTTAAAATAATATTGGAAGAAATCACAACTCTATATAGTTTTATAAATTTGGATTTTTCTAAACCTACTTTTACGCAATTTTATTTACTTGTTTTTAAATTTAGAATCATCGTCATTTCAAATCAATCAAACAACCTGTTAGATACTAGTAATAACTTGACCTCATAAAATTAATAAATTAGATATTAATTCCTCGTGGGATCGATACTTTTTATACTACTTGAACAATACGTGCGCTTGCGTTATACGCGTGTGATTACGCCGGTCAGTTGTCCTTGTACGGGTAGGGAAAGAATATTGTGTAATTTAAATGGATATCTCTAATTAGTTTGTCATAAGGAAAAATCTATCCAATTTAGGGAGGGGATTGTTTTAGTTTAGGAAATGGATTTAATTTTAATTAGGAATGTGATTTATATGATTTGATTCTTTTAATTCGGGAAGATGATTTAACTTGATTCTTTTAATTCGGGAAGGTGATTTGATTAGATTTCAACATGAGTTTAATGTGTGGATTTATTATTTTCAAGAGATTGGCGTGTGGTTGGTCCTTTTGGGCGTGTTTGGGTTCTTTCGGTGGGCTTGGTGTGTGGCTTGGTGGTGTGTGGGCTTGGTGTATGGCTTGCGGGGGTTTTGGGCCAAGGATAATTTTTAAAAAAACATAGGTCTAACGAGCAAACCCGAAGCTAAGCAAACAAGTTAAGTCCAACAAGGTATCAATTTCTGACTTTTCCCTTCCGACGTCCGTTTCCCACGGCTTCCGCAACTTATGTAGGGAACGATTTCCCTTGCGCAGCGGAAGCGATTAGGCTCACGGACCGAACTTGAAATATTTTTCTGCTCTTCCCTTTGCTTGGCCGAATATTACCAGTATTTTCACAGATGTTTTGGACAAAATATCAGCCCCGGAATAGCCCCGAAACAGTCCCCGAACAGCCCCTCAAACTGCAGTGAAATAGCGGACTGTTTTGGACCCGATACACGCGCTAACTGCACTTATTTTCTGTTCAGTTTTGCGCAACTTTCTGGTCAAATTCAGATCTGATTTTTCTTCAAAAATCAATCCTAATACAGCCCTAAAATTGTCCTAAAGTGTTTCCCAACAACCCGAATGAAAAACAAACAAAATGGAGCTCCCTGAGGAACCCTGAAGTTGCGCAAATCACAAGGTTTCAGGGGGAAATTGCCGCAACTTGTAGGGGGAATTTAGGGATGTTTTCCAACATCACGAGGTCTTCCGAACTATGTCTCGACACTAACGGAGGGTAGTGTGGGCTACACTCACAAATTAATCTCTAAACGGTTTAGAGAATAATCACACACACCGAAAAGAATTCTCAACTCTTGAGAGCTTGGAGAAGGAGATGGAGGCTAGGGTTTCTAATGACTTGTGTATTAAAAATAAATCATAATTTATCTTTTATACTTATGGTTAATTTGTTTCATAAAACAAATCAACAACTAGTCTCCCAATCTCTATGGAATTCGGCCAAGGGGTATAGGATTCCTTGTTTGATTTTTGCTTCCAAAAATAAACAAATCCTACTCCCATTTGGACTCTTAATTTTCGGCCATGGTAGGGTAATAAGGATTTGATTTTTATTTCTTAAACAAACAAATCCTATTCCTAATAAAAGACTAGGAATTTCGGCCAATGAGGGGTTTTAATTAGGATTTGATTTTGTTTTCCAAACAAACAAATCATATTCCTTATCCAATAAGGAATCCTACCTTGGTAATAATTCTTAGCCTTATTAAGTTATATCATATATAATTTAATATTCTAATTTAATAATTATCATATATAATTATTAATACTTTATATATGAACTTTTAGTATAAAGTCTCATGTGTGATATAATTATTATTAATCATATTAATAATATTTATTCCTTTTGTGAGTATAAAATTGGACCATCCAATTATATTAGCTCCGCTATAGTAAATCGAGCTAGCACGGAGACCAAGTGGACATACGGTTCTGAGCTCCAATAATCTCGAAATATTAATTAAGCTCTTAATTAAATATTCCGAATTATTAACTCCGGGTTATTCCACTAAAAACTCGAAGTTGCACTCTCGTTACCGTAGATGAAATATTAAGCCGAACCAAGTCGGTGTCCACTGATATAGTCATTGCATATGAATTGATCCTTCACGAATATCTCGTAATTAGAGTCGGGTCATAATGTCTGTATACCCTTCTAATTATTTACCTTAAGTACCATCGATTCTCTAATGAACGATTATTCACAACTGTTATGAATATTAATCTTTCTATTCGTAATAGAAAAACTTGAGCGCTCAAACCGTTCAAGTACCGAATCAACCCTTAAGAGAGATACTCATCTACTTCTCGTAAGAAGGAGTGAATTCCATGTCTATGTAAAATGTTCCCAGCTACATAACAGACTATGCCCCCAAAGTACGTAGTTATTGGTTGGGATTGCAACACCAACCTCACCTTTGTAAATCAAAGGACATATCCCGCCATGCAGGAGTTCGTAGTACACTCAGGATTAAGATCAACCCATATATGACCATCAAGTAGATCGAAATGACTTTCTTTGTTTAACGGATATTATAAGAATGTCATTTCTATTTAGGCCCAGTCCTATATGATCACATCAGATAAGGTGCCTCCATTCTCATGTCTCTACATGGACGATCAGGATTAAGATCGCCATCCAAATATAGAATGGACCGCAGCTATAGATAAACCATAAACAAAGTACCCGGTTTGTTTGCTCTCTATGGATTATTTAAGATTACTAACTTCAGTCTTAAATCCTCTGGTGCATGACGTTCATACACCAAGTCTGAAGGTACATAAGTAATCTACGGTATTTATGAAGATATATATAATATGCGATATTGAACAAACAATTAGATAAATGAATAATGCATCCTTTTATTTCTAAACACATGAAGCCGTTTACATCACATGTAGCTCTAGGGCATACATCCCAACAATCTCCCACTTGTACCAGAGCAAATGGGACATGTCTCGCAAACCTAGACCATCTAGGTGACCATCAAACACTTTAACCGACAAGGTCTTTGTAAACGTATAAGCAAGGTTCTCTGCGGATGCAATCTTTGTGACGGTAACGTCGCCTCTCTACACTATCTCCCTGATGAGATGATATTTCCTCTCTATATGCTTTCACCTCTTATGGCTTCTTGGTTCTTTGGAGTTTGCCACTGCTCCACTATTATCGCAATAGAGGGTGAGTGGTTTATCCATATCTGGAACAACTTCCAGATCTCCCAAGAATTTACGGAGCCAGACTGCTTTTTTAGCTGCTTCACAAGCCGCTACATATTCAGCCTCCATGGTGGAGTCGGTAATGCAAGATTGCTTTATACTCCGCCAAACAATAGCCCCACCACCTAGGGTGAACACTGATCCAGATGTTGATTTCCTGGAATCACATCTGTCTGAAAATCAGAATCTATATATCCTCTTAGGATCATATCCTCTCCAGAATTACTAGCATATAATCTCTCATTCTCTTTAGATATTTGAGAATGTGTTTCACAGCCACCCAGTGATCTAATCCCGGATTGTGACTGAAACCTACTGACTACTCCCACTGCAAAACAGATGTCCGGTCTCGTGCATAACATGGCATACATGAGACTACCAACTGCTGAGGCGTATGGGATATGTCTCATTTCCTCAACGACTTAAGGTGACTTGAGGTGTCTTAGGAGACTGTTCCTTCGACAAATGAATTCCATGCTGATAAGGCAAATTGCCTTTCTTGGAATTCTGTATCCCGAATCGCACAAGAATCTTGTCGATATAGGATGCCTGAGACATAGCTAACAGTCATTTCTTGCGATCTCGAAGTATCTAGATCCCAAGAACATAACTTGCATTTCCCAAATCTTTCATTTGGAATTGTTCAGCTAGCCAGGTTCTTACGTCTGATAATATTCTTACATCATTCCTAATAAGTAAGATGTCATCAACGTATAAGACAAGAAAACCCACCTTCCCGTCAATGACGCGTTTGTATACACAAGGCTCATCAACATTTTGCTCAAAATTATAAGACTTGATCGTTGTATCAAATCTTATATTCCAAGATCGAGATGTCTGCTTGAGTCCATAATGGACCTTTGCAGTTTGTAAACTTTTTGCTATTGACCTTGGGCGGTGAACCCTTCTGGTTGTATCATATAGATATTTTCATCAAGATTTCCATTCAAGAATGCAGTCTTGACGTCCATTTGCCAGATTTCATAGTCATAATATGCGGCTATGGATAGAAGAGTGCGGATGGATTTTAGGATAGCTACTGGCGAGAAAGTTTCCTCATAGTCAACTCCATTTTTCTGGGTATAACCCTTGGCCACTAGTCTAGCTTTGAAGGTCTGTATCTTCCCATCTGATCCCCTCTTCCTCTTGTAGATCCACTTGCAACCTATGGGCTTCACTCCATCAGTTTGGTCTACAAGTTCCCAGACTGAGTTGGAGTACATCGACTCCATCTCCAGGTTCATGGCTTTGAGCCATTCTTCTTTGTCAGGATCATCCATTGCACTACTGTAGGTCAATGGATCATCTACACCATCGCTGGAGGCGACACTTGTGCCTCTCCAACCCCTAAGTAGCGATCAGGTTGTCGTACAACCCTCCCACTACGTCTGGGTGGTAGATCATTCTGACTTGGAAGTATCTGACTATCAGATGTCGAAGGTGCTATGTATTTGTCAACTTTTGTTGACGATGGCGCGCTGGTCGAACCAGTAAGTAACTCCTCGAGTAACATTTTACTACGAGGTTTGAACTCCCTCATGTAGTCCTCCTCTAGAAACGTAGCATTTTTCGATACAAATACTTTGTTATCATCGAGACTGTAGAAGAATCCTCCCCTAGTTTCCTTCGGGTAGCCTACAAATAGGCACACCTGAGAACGTGGTTCCAGCTTTGTAGTCTTATTCTTCAGCACAGTGCTGGACACCCCCATATGCGGAAATGTCGTAAACTAGCTTTATGACCATTCCACAACTCTAAGGGAGTCTTAGGAACAGACTTAGATGGAACTACATTAAGGATATACATTGCGGTTTGCAGTGCATATCCCCAGAATGAACTAGGTAGTGAGCTATAACTAAACATAGATCTCATCATGTCTAGTAGGGTTCGATTCTCCTTTCTGCAACTCATCTTACACCATTTTATTGTGGTGTTCCAGGTGCTGTGAGCTGGGATACTATCCCGTGCTCAACTAAGAATTCCTTGAATTCTCTGTCGAGGTATTCTCCTCCACGATCCGATCGTAGAGTTTTGATTGTCTTACCTAATTGGTTCTCACCTCAGCACGATACTCTTTGAACTTTTCAAAGGTATCTGATTTGTGATGCATTAGGTAGACATACCCATATCTTAATAGTCGTCAATGAATGTGACGAAGTATCATACCACTCGGTTCGGGCTTTTACATTCATCGGTCCGCAAACGTCCGAATGTATTAGCTCTAGTGGTTGATTGGCTCTTATACCTTTTCCAGAAAAAGGTCTTTGGTCATTTTTCCTTCTAGACAGGACTCACAAACTGGTAAAGTCCCGAGCTTTAATTGGTTTAAGGCTCCGTCCTTTATCAATCTATTTATTCGGTCAAGGTTGATGTGACCAAGTCTAAGATGCCATAGATATGTGTCATCGTGAGAAATCTTTGCCGTTTCGTTTTTTTTTGGTTTTCAACCTTAAACATTTCAGTGTTGAGCAGTGACTTATGCGTTAACGGTCTTAACACATACAAGTTATTTTCTGAGTTTCCTGTGCATATAGTCAATCCATTTCTACCAATAATAACCAATTGCTATTAAAAGAAATAGAATAACCATCATCCATAAGTCTAGAAACAGAAATCAGATTCCTGCGGAAACCAGGAATGAATAACACATCGTTCAAATTTAAATAACTATTATTAATAAAACTTAAACTAGAAACTCCCACTGCTCTTGCTGAAACGGAATCCCCTGTCCCGACTCTCATGGTGTAGTCACCTTCAGCAAGGTCCCTCCATGAATCAAGTAGCTGTAAAGAAGAACAAACATGGTTAGTGCCCCGGAATCAATAATCCAAGCGGATTTGTCATCCTCCACCAACCAATAGATTCAATAACGAGTAAATCATATTTACCTGTTTCCTTTTTCTCCTTTAGCTCAGCAAGGTATTTAGGACAGTTCCTTTTCCAATGCCCATTCTTGTCGCAATGGAAACATTTTCCTTTGGGCTTGGAATCCTTGGAGCCTTTCTTGTTCTTCTTTTTCATGGCTTTACCTTTAGCCTTTCCAGTGCCTTTCTTCTTCTTCTTTGCAGATTTAGAAGATTCGGCAACATTTGCCTCTGCACTGGATTTACGAGGATCCACCAGCATGGACTCGTAATGGGTGAGCTCATTTAGCAGTTGGGTCAAAGTAAAAGTCAACTTGTTCATAACATAGTTGCTCTTAAACTTAAACTGCAAGAAACTCTTCGGAAGAGTTTCCATGATCATGGTCACCTGGCTACGCTCGTCAATACGAGCTCCATGGGTTTCAGCAGTATTGAGATAAGTCATCATCCTTAAGACATGCTCTCGGACTGATGTCCCTTCCTTCATCCTAGCAGTCATCGCTGAGACCATGGCCTCATGGCGTTGACGCTCCGAAGGCTGCCCAAACATGCCCTGCAATGACTCCATCATCTGTGATGCTAGAGCCATAGGTTCATGCTTTGCAGCAAGAACCTCAGACATCCCTGCTAGCAAGTAGCAGCGGGCTTTCTCATTTGCTGCGACCCATTTCTGATAGGTATCGCGCACAGCTTGGCCAGCATTTCTGGCCGGCTCAGGAGGACGTTCCTCCTCAGACAAACTTAAGTCTTCACAGACCAAGATAGCGTTCATGTTACTTTTCCATTTTACATAATTTTTTCCGGTCAACTTATCATTTGAGAGAATGGAAATAATTGGAGAAACCATGGCTGAAAATAAAATAAACATGCATTTAACATTCATTCATCGCATATTAAAATCAACAAGAATTTTGGCATAAAATTAAACATGATGCATGAACCATGAATAATGAATAAGAAACCTAAAAGAATTACTATGCCACGGAGATCTATCATCCCACAAGTAAGTGCCGCCGTAGGGTAGGTCAAGTACTCACATGATGGATTGAGACAATCTCAGCTGTTTTAATATATGCGGGAATAACTCTTATTCCTATATTAAACAACTATTGTTTATTTGATCAAGGAATTTCATTAACAGTTAATTATTCCTTTGTGAGTGTAACCCGCCGTTTCGGGATTCTTTGACTTAACGAGTGAAGTGCCGCCGTAGGGTAGGTCAGTTCACAAGATACATCTAGAATCTCTATCCTTTCGGAACCCAAACTTGATATTGACCCAAAATGGACACCATCCGTAGGGGGACGAAAACAAAGCCGTCTCGAGGCGCCTTTTGAATCTCACGTTTTTGGACTAACAACGGAGATCGGGGATGTACTGTCGTATATCCCTCTCCCACTCACTATTTTAAATATTAAGGTTTCTATCTAAAATATCTAATATTTTATTTTAACTAGTGTGATAAACTTATGGCGGCTAAATCATAATTGTTATTTACACTAGTTTGTCATAAGTGAGCTAATCAATTTTAACTATTAAAATTGTGTCACTAATATTCTATTAGTCTCTACTAACAGTTTACTCTATTAAACTAATTTAATTAGAGTGTATAAGTGAGCTACAATATTTTAACCCTTAAAATACTAGGCACTTAAAAGTCTAAAAACATGGAATTCTAATGGTCAAATTTTAATTAAACATTTTAATAAATCTTAGTGCGTTATAAAATTCAATGGTACGTGGAATTGTATCCCGAGTGCAGACCATATTCCGTCCATACGGAATCGGCTATGGAATTTATATCCGGGTTTCCATCCTATATACCAATGGATTTATTATGCACCAATTAAGTCCAATATATTAGAATTCAAGTTTTTGACACTTATTCCCATTAATCTAATTAATGATTTCAATGCATATCATTTTCTAACTTAAACATTTTAAATTACATAAAATCATAATTTTATGTCTATAATGATAATGCATCTATGACATGTTATGGCAAGTAAAATGCACGAGTGGGCACCCTAGGCTATATGACATGTTATTCAAACAATTCGAAATAAACATACATATAACATAATAAAAAATTATTTTGCATTGACCGGGCTCTTATTTTTTCTACACTACTAATTAGTACAAGAATTCACCAAGGCATTCCTTGGCCTTCAAATCCCGCTCCAAAGTGGTGTTGGCTCTCTTGCGACTTCGGTGCTCCAAATTACAAAGAATTGAAACTTTACATTGAAAATAAAATTACAAAAATATAACAATGGCCTTATGGCCTTACATCCCAAAAACAAAACCAACTACAAAAATAAAGAGCAGAAAAATTTACGACCAATGCAAAATCCATTCATCACACATGAAATAACAAAACCATTCATCACATGAATATCACAGTGTGCCCACCTCATCTAAACATGCATATCATATTTATAACTCATATAAAAAAATTAAAACAGAAACTTTAAATGAAAAAGTGAAGGGTTAAGAGCACTTTTCAACCTCGCTCTTGATGCCAATTGTAGGAACGCTTTCCCTCGCGCAGCGGAAGCGATTAGGCTCACGGACCGAACTTGAAAATATTTTTGCTTTCCCTTTGCTTGGCCGAATATTACCAGTATTTTCACTGATGTTTTGGACAAAATATCAGCCCCGAATAGCCCGAAACAGTCCCCGAACAGCCCCTCAACTGCAGTGAAATAGCGGACTGTTGTGGACCCGTACACGCGCGAACTGCACTTATTTCTGTTCATTTTGCGCAACTTTCTGGTCAATTTCAGATCTGATTTTTCTTCAAAAATCAATCAAATACAGCCCTAAAATTGTCCTAAGTGTTTCCCAACAACCCGAATGAAAAACAAACAAAACGGAGCTCCCTGAGGAACCCTGAAGTTGCGCAAATCACAAGGTTTCAGGGGAAATGGCCGCAACTTGTAGGGGGAATTTAGGGATGTTTTCCAACGTCACGAGGTCTTCCGAACTATGTCTCGACACTAACGGAGGGTAGTGTGGGCTACACTCACAAATTAATCTCTAAACGGTTAGAGAATAATCACACACACCGAAAAGAATTCTCAACTCTTGAGAGCTTGGAGAAGGAGATGGAGGCTAGGGTTTCTAATGACTTGTGTATTAAAAATAAATCATAATTTATCTTTTATACTTATGGTTAATTTGTTTCATAAAACAAATCAACAACTAGTCTCCCAATCTCTATGGAATTCGGCCAAGGGGTATAGGATTCCTTGTTTGATTTTTGCTTCCAAAAATAAACAAATCCTACTCCCATTTGGACTCTTAATTTTCGGCCATGGTAGGGTAATAAGGATTTGATTTTTGTTTCTTAAACAAACAAATCCTATTCCTAATAAAAGACTAGGAATTTCGGCCAAGGAGGGGTTTTAATTAGGATTTGATTTTTGTTTCTTAAACAAACAAATCCTATTCCTAATAAAAGACTAGGAATTTCGGCCAAGGAGGGGTTTTAATTAGGATTTGATTTGTTTCCAAACAAACAAATCCTATTCCTTATCCAATAAGGAATCCTACCTTGGTAATAATTCTTAGCCTTATTAAGTTATATCATATATAATTTAATATTCTAATTAATAATTATCATATATAATTATTAATACTTTATATATGAACTTTTAATATAAAGTCTCATGTGTGATATAATTATTATTAATCATATTAATAATATTTATTCCTTTTGTGAGTATATAATTGGACCATCCAATTATATTAGCTCCGCTATAGTAAATCGAGCTAGCACGGGGACCAAGTGGACCTACGGTTCTGAGCTCCAATAATCTCGAAATATTAATTAAGCTCTAATTAAATATTCCGAATTATTAACTCCGGGTTATTCCACTAAAAACCCGAATTTGCACTCTCGTTGCCGTAGATGAAATATTAAGCCGAACCAAGTCGGTGTCCACCGATATAGTCATTGCATACGAATTGATCCTTCACGAATATCTCGTAATTAGAGCAGGGTCATAATGTCTGTTATACCCTTCTAATTATTTTTACCTTAAGTACCATTGATTCTCTAATGAACGATTTATTCACAACTGTTATAAATATTAATCTTTCTATTCGTAATAGAAAAACTTGAGTGCTCAAACCGTTCAAGTACCGAATCAACCCTTAAGAGAGATACTCATCTACTTCTCGTAAGAAGGAGTGAATTCCATGTCTAAATAAAACGTTCCCAGCTACATAACAGACTATGCCCCCAAAGTACGTAGTTATTGGTTGGGATTGCAACACCAACCTCACCTTTGTCATTCCCGGCATCTGATGTGGGCCTCGACCCATGTTCCATTCCCGGAGCGCCATTCTCGGCATTTGATGATATGGGCCTCGACCCATGATCCATTCTTGGAGCGCTATTCTCGGCATCTGATGTGGCCCTCGACCCTAGGACTCATCCCCAAAACTGATGTTGATGTGGGCCTCGACCCTGGGACTCATCCCCAAAACTGATACTGATGTGGGCCTCAACCTGGGACTCATCCCCAAAACTGATACTGATGTGGGCCTCGACCTGCAACTCATCCCTAAAATTGATGCTGATGTGGGCCTCGACCCTGGGACTCATCCCAAAAAATGATACCGATGTGGGCCTCAACCCTGGGACTCATCCCAAAAACTGATACTGATGTGGGCCTCGAACCTGGGACTGATCCCCAAAACTGATGCTGATGTGGGCCTCGACCTGGGACTCATCCCTAAACTGATACTGATGTGGGCCTCGACCTTGGGACTCATCGCCAAATTGATACTGATGATAATGGTTCATTCCTGAAGCGTGCTGTGTGAGAAAATGTGGGCCGGTCGCCCCCAGACTCGGTTCATCTTTCTGTTCTTTGGTGCTTTCATTAGGTCAAGGTAGATCTCCTTATGTGATATTACATACCAATATGATATACTGCCTCACACAAGATAATCCTGATAGCTAAACATATTTTCGTCCTCAAATGATGTTTCGTGTCGAAACCAGAGAACCTTCAAAGTACTTGATATATTCAAATTCGACCGTCTGAATGAGTGATCTGAACTAGACTCCAAGTGTGTGTGTGTGTGCTAAGGTTCTTTCGCAGAGTAATCCTTAAGTTAGCCAACTCGATAATTTTTTCTCGGAAAATTGGATCAGTGGGTCTAACCAACCTAGATGTCTTGATCATACTCTATGATTACTCCCTCATACTCAACATGATATGGTCATCTTTTTCTTTTCTTTCGTCTCTTTTTTTTCTTTCATTTCATTTTGAACCTCTTTTTTTTTTCTCTTTTCTTTTTTTTTTCTTTTTTTTTTTTCTTTCTCTTTTTTTTTCGACACACCTACCCTTTAAGGTAGCATTTCTCCTCATGGTGGTCCCAGTACTCGCCCATGGATAGCTTCACGCTTATCGGTTATAGGTGGTCTATTTTTTCTTTTTCTTTTAAGAGACTTTTTCTTCATTTCCAATCATATCACATACCGTAACATAAGTAAACCAGGATGGACATCTAGGCAAACGGTCATTCACTGATCCACTTACGTCACTATGAACGAGGGCTAACAGATCGGTGGCACTTGCACTTTTACCAAGTAAAAGGTGTTTTAGGCACTTTGCCTAATAAACTAGATTCGTAGACATCATTTGAATTAGAATCAAATCTGTCCTAGTATCCACTCTTCGAAAGTGTGGATATACGAGTCTTGTTAATGTGTCCCAGACAACAATGCCACTTTTAAGTCTCAACAAATTTATAAAGTTTGAGCTTTTATTTGTCATATTATATGTTTGAGATTCATTTATATTATAATTATAAATACTGTTATTCACATCTAATGTGCTTATCTCAATATCATCTTTATAAAAAAAAACACTTAGTGTTCTAGAATATAAAGGTATACCAGCAATGGATTAAACTAGATATAAAGATAATGTGTCTAGTAAAACTAGGTACATTATAACAGTCTCCTAATTTAAGTACATGCCCAAATGGCAGTTCCAAAACTTAGGTTCCCACAGCCAAAACAACGACTCTCATCCCGTTTTCGACTCATAGGTCGATCTCAACTGAAGCCAGTCTCCTGCTTATCAGCAGATCCCGCACATCAGTATATATGTATGTACCACATCCAGTATCAAAATCTAATTTTAAAACTGGTAGTAGACACGTTTATTCCAATAACAAACATTCTTGAAGTCAGAGCCTTGCTTGCCTTCACTTCCTTCATGTCTGCCTTGTCCATACGGCAGTCACACTTCTAGTGACCCCGTTTGCCACAGTTTAGGCAGACATCTTGGGATAAGTCATTTATCTTTCTAGAAGACTATGTCGATTTTGCCTTTGCCCATTTTCTTCGCACCCCCAGAAGCCTTCGGCCAAGCCTTGGCCTTCTGGGATGTCGAAGTAAGATGCGTCTTGCGCTTCTTGCCCTTTTGTAAGCTCTGGCTCTGTCTCCGTTGTTGGAGTTCTACGGTCCCAAGGATCGAATTAAAAGCATACAAACATGTTTGAATATCAACGACGAAGTTGCAGAATACTTACATCGAGCGGTTGAGCGACGCGGTAGGCAATAAAAAATTCCTTTTGCTCGGCAGTGAGGGTGTGCAGCTCACTGGTTTCGGCCATTTGAGCTCCTTCGTCAAGCTCCAAGCTTCATCAAATGATTCCAGGCTGATGGGTGGACTTCCCTATCACCTTCGCATGTCTCCGTAGTGTGCTAGCACTCCCAATTTTGCCACAAAATCGCGACTCTTGCTTCCCATTTCTTCCTCCATCTTCACGGCAATAACAGAACCAGTGAAGGGAGAAGAAGGCCTCCAAGGCCGAGAGAGAGAGAGAGGATTTTTGAGAGAGAGAGAGAGAGATGAAATGTGTTATTAAATTTTGGTAATTAATTTCCCAAACATATACCAAAATTTTGGCATTAAAAAGTCAAAAACAATCAAAGCCAAATAAATGCCAACCACTTCCATCAAGTCACATCACTCAATCAATCAATCAATGTCACATCACTCAAAGTGACATGATTTGACGCTTGATGTGACGCTAGATGCGACTAGCGATTTGACGCTTGATTTGACTTGCGTGCCGCACTCGAATTCGAAATGTGAATGCTCTAGTAAATAATCCCAAGCTCGGGTTCGCTAATTCCAAATAAACGAATTTTCCGTTGCGTCGCAATTAAATCTAATTTAATTAAATAATCATGCCTAGCATAATTACTATTCACGTCGCTAACAAATTAATTCTAAATTAATTCGTTCGCCCGAATTAAAATCTAATTTTATTTCCGCGTCGAAATCCAATTTCGTTTAATATATCGAATATATTAATTTATCGATTAATTCCAAATTAATCGTTATCTCTCTTTAATGATATTTATCCCAGATAAAATATCTCTGCAATTAATCCCAGATTAATTGCCTCTCTCTTCTAATTAATCCCAGATTAATTTAGAGTGCGAGTCATACTTCATCGGTGAATCTTTGGGAAGCGACCCATGAGATCTACGGATATGTTGGCAGTAAATTCGGTCGTCGGACTATCCGAATACGTAAGTACCAAGTACTACGTTTTACTGATTTACAAGACAAGGTTAGCCTATAGCAAAGCGCCATGCCTACCCAATTCTCTGGAAATATCCTTACATGAATAAATGATTTATATCAGGCGTAGTATACGTGGTATTGCGTATTTCTGTCCAGTATCGGATGATCACGTGCTAGGTCTGGGGCTGGAATTGTGTCTGCCCCGTACGAAGCACATGTCGGATGTCTGGTAACTAGTCTCTATAATCGGATAAACCTGACCTTGTCATTTTATCCCGATAGTTGCAACATTTAAGAGAACCAGTCCCGTATCCTACGTGACTATCATCTCCACTATGACTGGAGTGATACTTCCATCTTGACATCACACCCAACACACTACGATTCTCAATATACCCAACATTGGCGTACATAAAACATGTTAAAGCCCTGGACGACCGTAACCAAAGTATATTGATTGTCGCAAGTATTAGCGGTGCAAGTCTCAGGTTAAGACCAAATACTCATACCCTGATTTCGGACTTCCATAAACACATAGTCATACTACCAATGGAATTCTGAGGGGGTCTATCCAGAGCGAAGCTGTTTCCCATACCATCGGTAAAACACAACCTCCTATTACACTTGCATGAGTATCCTATACCCAAATATATGAGAATTATACCGTTATGCCCTCACAACGTGCACAAGTGCAATACTAGTCTTTTACATATTTATCGATGTCCAATCTCGATAATACTTTGACTAGGGATATTTAATGATTTATCCTTCATGGACTGATACTGTCTCATATCATTCTCAATCCAGGAACAAATCATAGGGACCTCCTACCATTTATACATCTAGGTGATCTAATCAAAAATGATAAGAGTGCAATCTCCTTTGTCACATAGTTAATTTGTACAAAAACACCATGATCTGTACAAATAGTGACGCTATGGGTCATAATTGTCCAACAATCTCCCACTTGGCCTATAGCCAGTCACTCGAGTGTCTTACACCCGAACTATGTACGGTTGGCTCAAACTACTGAGAAAAGGCTTTCTTCAGCGGATTTTCATGATTATCATCTGATGCGATTTATTCGATCATCACATCGCCACGATGTATGATCTGAACGAATCAGATGAATAGTCGAAGTATTTATCTGGATCGTCGATGAGACCATTAATTCTTTAGCCTGTTCTGACGCCTAGCTCAGCTGCTAACAGAATTATATCTAATCTAATTAGATTTGTTTATCAACCTAGAAGGCTTCTATTGCCGCCTCTGCTGCAGCAATAACCCGTATTTGTTGTTTATACGGTAACAGTATCTTGCTTGGAAGATTTCCAGCTCATTGTTCCGTTATTCAAACTTTATAGTACCATTTGCGACTTATAGTCGTTTTATCGGTTTAGGAAACTTACAGTAGTGATCCCAGTCACTTCAAGTTCTCCTTCTCCACAGATTAAGACAGCATCACTAGTTCTCTAAGATACTAACGGATGTTGTTAATATCAATCCAGTGACTATCACTTGGATTGTCCCGTTTGTGAATCCATACGCTCAAAGCATATGAGACATTAGGTCGCGTACATTTTTTCAATGTACGGTTTCTCGGAGAGTTTTCTCAAAAGCCTAGCTTTCACCGATAGTTTTATTAGGAAATACATTTCCAAGAAATGACGTATTATCATTATTGTAGGACAGCCACTGTCAGTGCGCTCCCACTAACCCTCTTATATACACAAGAATCTTTTCATTTTGAATTAAATCATAAACTATTATGATTACATCAAAACGGCAATTCCAAGAACCTAATGCTTGCTTCAATCCAAACATGGATCGAATAACCCGCAAACTTTGTTTGCTAGTTTTAGTACGACAAAACCGACAGGATGTTATAAACATCCTCCAAAAGATTTCCTTTTCAGGAAAGTGATTTTCCCGTTAAGCTGACATATTTCATAAATGAAACATGCAGCTTCGGCAAGCATTATCCAAATGGATTTACCGTGGCAACAGGTAAAAGGTTGAATCGTAATCAACACAATGTTGATAATGATACCTTTCCACTAAAAGCCTAGCTTTATACGTTGGTATGTTACCATCCATGTATGTCTTCCTTGAAGACTTATAAAGTACCAGTAGGCACAATGCCTTGCGGTACATCAACTAGTATCCAAACTTGGTTATATACATGGAATCCATTTCGGATATCATGACACTTTGTCATAATAGGGAGTCGATACCTTGTATCACTTCCTCATACGTAGTCAGTTGGTATACCTCAATAAGATAGACATCTTTATGAGGTGAGATCAGAAACACATACCCCAGGTTGTTTTCTGACTCTCTCCGACTTACGCGGTTCTTGTGTATTCGAAGATTATTGGTAATAGTTTCATCCTTGAAGAACTATTTATGTTCCATTAAGATTCGGTGCCTGGAACAGTATCACTCCGATTTTCATCGAGTTTTACTATCCTGCCACTTACCACAGCATATCGGTATTCCTCTTAGGAAATCCGCATGGTGAGCAACAATCTAATTGTTCTCTTATGAGTTGTATAAGTACAATACTTATGGTATCCCTAGGATTACCGACAATTGGCACTTATCCGTTTTGGTTTTAGTTTGGTATCATCCAAACAATGCCTAGCATACCCAAATGTTCAGGAATGAGAAACCCAGTTTCGTTCCTGTTCATATCTAATATGATATATGTCAAACAGATTTTAATGGAACCTTATTCAAAATAAGTTCTGCACTGTTTAAAGCTTATCGGTTGAAGGAAATGGTTAGCTCAGAGCGACTCATGATTAACCTTATCATGTCCAACAAAATTTGGTCACTCAGTTCGGACACACCGTCAAACTGACATGTTTCGGGAAGAGTCCTCATTTGAAAGAATACTATACTCTTTCAAGTATATGAGAAACTTATTGCTTAAGTATTTTCCATAACGGTTTTACCGTGATGGTTTAATACTTTAGCCGATCTGTTTGTCTATTTCGTGTCGAAACTTTAAAAGTTTCTGATTTGTGTTCTTCAAAAGAAACACATAACCATAACGCGATGCCACATCCGTAAAGGTCACGAAATATTCATATCCACCTCTAGCTTAGCTAGACATGGGCCCACTTGCTTCACTATGAACTAGGGCTAACAGATTGGTGGCATTTACACTTTTACCAAGTAAATAGTGTTTCAGGCACTTTGCCCAATAAACTAGATTCGTAGACTTTATTTGATTGGAATCAAAACAGTCTGAGTAACCACTCTTCAAAAGTGTGGATATACGAGTCTTGTTTAATTGTTTCCCAGACAACAATGCCACGATTAAGTTTCATCTGATCAAATCAGTTCGAGCTATTTGTTTGTCATGTTATATGTTTGAGATTTTATTTATATTCAAAACATAAATGCTGTTATTCACATCTAATTTGTTTATCTCAATATCATCTTTATTTAATACAACACTTTAGTGTTCTAGAATATAAAGGTTTACCCGCAGCGAGTCAAACACTGATATGGAGATAATGTCTCTAGTCAAACTAGTTACATTATAACAGTTTCTAATTTAGGTACAAACCCGAGGGTAGTTCCTAAAATTTAGGTACCTGCGGTTAAAACAGCGACTTTCGTCCCATTTTCAATTCCGGATTAATCTCTATTGAAGTCAGTGTCCTGTTCAAAACAGATTCTGAACATCAATACATATTTATATCACACTAAGTATCTAAAATACAATTTTAATACTAGTAGTGAATATATTTATGACAATCATATTTGAAGTTAGAGCCTTGCTCGTTCTTCAATTCCTTCATGTCTGCTTTGTCCAAACGGCAGTCACGCTTCCGCGATCCCGTTTGCCACAATTTAGGCAGACATTTTGGGATATGTCATTTATCTTCCCAGAAGATTATAATGATTTTGCCTTTTCCCTTTCAACACTCCAGAAGCCTTTGGCCTAGCCTCGGCCTTCTAGAATATCGAAGTAAATGTGACTTGCGCTACTTGCCTTATTGCAAATTTTGACTTTATCTCATTGAGAATAGTCATTAACTCTCCAAGAGTTATCTATTGCAATTTAGTACTTCTAAAATCTAAAGATAGATTTATGAAGATCCTTCAATTTCATTATCATACTTTAAGGATCTAATCCTTAGTTCTGATTCAGAAATTAAGGAGTCTACTGCGACAAGCTTAATGGATTAAGCACTAAAGTTATCATCACATTAATCTTCCAAAGATTGTGCTCTACTATTTTCTTAACTCCGGGCTTAGGCCTAATACTTATTTTATCAAATAAAGTAACTTATTATTTTCCAGGACCATCCTGAAATTTTATTCCCAATTTGAAAATTAAACCATTTAAATACATTTTCCCTAGGATTATGTATTAAACGTCATCTTTATCTTGATTTTAATAGTCCAACTATTTAATCAACGATTTAGGTACTATTTATTATAATGATTACAATAGTCCAACTATTTAATCAACTATAATTTAATAGTTTAAAATCAATTATATTGATTATATAATCCAATTATAAAATCAACTATAAATGAATAGTTTGAATATAGTCCAACTATTTATTAAAAACAACGTTTAAATATTAGTCCAACTAACATTTAATTTATTTGACGAATGATATTTGTTTGAGCGCGTATGGCAATTAATTAAACGAATATTGCAAATTCAATTCTTGCCTCCCACTATTTTTCGGCGAGCCTCTAACCCTCTGTCGAGTACTCAAGAAACCGTGTTTCCCAGTAGGCTAGGATCCCGTTAAATATCACACAATCTTGACTTTGGCCAACAAATTGTATGATAATTAACTAGGTAGATCTATAAGATCGATTGGATCCAATCCAATTCCTAGATCCGGTAGGGGGACATCCAAGTCCGAAACATATATCTTATATATGCCAATACATCCAATGTATTACCTAACCTTTTTCCTCTGATCAACTAAGCATTGGCTTTGGCACAACAAACTTAGTGATCCCAGTCAAGTACGACCCATTGACCATGGAAAGCTTCGTAATAAATGTCAATGGACAAGAAGTGGTCTTTACTTTGGCCAACAAACCACAACTTGGACAAGACACTGACATGGAACAAAGCCTTCGTGATTCAAACACATCCTCGACGGACAAAGGCCTTGACTTTGGCCAACAAGCCAATGCCAGTCTCGGATCTTGAGTGAGAATCACTCAATGGAAGGAAAAACACTTAATATTATTTGAGGGTTTTTCGCGTGCAAATTGGCAACCAATTTATTATCTTTGTTAAGGTCTCATCATCATACACCCTTAAACATGTATTCTAAACACATAATAAAGGCATGTATAAATAAATAATAATGATATGCGGATGGATACTTTACACAATGATCCTAGATCAAATCTCTCCCGCTAGCACAAATATTTCTTCTACCCGTTACACTACACTTCTAAAGAAACTCATTTGCATTGAGGGGAATTGGTGAGAAGAGAATACAAAGAAATGAGAGGTAATAAGGCTGGACACGCAGGTCCAATTAATAAATCAAATTTATTACAATTTCCAAAATTGCCCCACCCATCTAATATCCATCCGATATACATTATTCATGCATCGCAACCATGTATTCACACAAGCACGTTATCAATCAATCTAATCAAATTAATTAATCTGATAATTAATGATCATCCAATGTTCAAACAACGATTTGATTTTGCTCGAGTCAAACTCGTTTTTGCAAATAAGTACTCAAAGTACGAATTCTCGAATTAAATTAAACTACAACATTAAATCCAATTCAATATGCATTTAATTCTAATTGCTTATTTAATTCAAATTAAACATTACACTTTAATAGTAAACCTTTACGACTAAATTCAAATTTAATCGTTACGGGTCTCAAAGCCCGATTAACGTCCAACGTCAATTTAATTAAAGTCCAATGGGCTTTTAATTAATTCTTAAGGCGTGGACTTTTGGTCAACTCGGGTCAAACCGATAACCAAAGTCCAATCCGGGAATTACCCATAAGCCTAGAAATCAATTTAGGCCCAATTAAACTTTAAAGGTCCATTAAGACGCATTTGGCTTTATGGAGGCGGTTTTGGGCCCAATTGGATCCAACCAATTTAGCCTAAACCCAACTTTGTTACAACAAAGCCCAATTAGCCCAATTACAACATAACAAGCCCAAATCCAATTTTAAGGCCCAATTATAATTAAATCACAAAAACCCAATTTCACAATTTAATTACATAAAGTGCATTACACAATTAATTACCCAATTAACATTTCTAAAACATCAATTAACATAACTACTCATGCTTAATTACCACAAAACATGTCCAACATATTTTGATCAAAAATCAAGCCCAATACATGCTATAACTGTCTCGGCCAAGGGGAAATTTCATGCCCAAATCAAATTCAATCCAATTAAATTTCAATTCAACATTAAATCAATATCCCCAATGATTTCCAACACATCCAATGAATCAAAAAATCAAAAACTCACCAAGACCAAATAGGGCATAACTCTCGGCCAAGCAAGAAATTTGGAGGAAAATGTTCCAAATCATTTTTCTTGAAATTGATCCAATCAAACTTCAATTAAACATGTTATAAGCATACTCAAACATCCAATTAATTCAAATCATGCTCAAAAACATTTTACCCAAATTTTAAGCCATAAATTTGTTTCATGCTTTAACAATGCTCTGATACCATTGTTGGAGTTCTACGGTCCCAAGGATCGAATCAAAAGCATACAAACATGTGTGAATATCAACGACGAAGTTGCGGAATACTTACATCGAGCGATTTGGAGACGGCGTAGGTAGGCCAACAAAAAAATTCCTTTTGCTCGACAGTAAGGTGTGCAGCTCACTGGTTTCGGCCATTTGAGCTCCTTCATCAAGATCCAAGCTTCGTCAAACGATTCCCGGCTCATGGGTGGACTTCCCTATCACCTTCGTATGTCTCCAGTAGTGTGTGCTCACTCCCGATTTTGCCACAAAATCGCGGACTCTTGCTTCCCATTTCTTCCTCCATTTTCACTGCAAAACATAACCAGTGAATGGAGAAGAAGGCCTCCAAGGCCGAGAGAGAGAGAGAGGATTTTTTTTATAGAGAGAGATTAATTAATGTGTTATTAAATTTTGGTAATTAATTTCCCAAACATATACCAAAATTTTGGAATTAAAAAGTCAAACAACAAAGCCAAATAAATGCCAACCACTTCCATCAAGTCACATAACTCAATCAATCAATCAATTGTCACATCACTCAAAGTGACATGATTTGACGCTTGATGTGACGCTAGATGCGACTAGCGATTTGACGCTTGATTTGACTTGCGTGCCGCACTCGAATTTGAAATACGAATGCGCTCGTAAATAATCCTAGGCTCGGGTTCGCTAATTCCAAATTAACAAATTTTCCGTTGCGTCGCAATTAAATCTAATTTAATTAAATAATCATGCCTAGCATAATTACTATTCACGTCGCTAACGAATTAATTCTAAATTAATTCTTTCGCCCGAATTAAAATCTAATTTTAATTCCGCGTCGAAATCCAATTCGTTTAATATATCGAATATATTAATTTATCGATTAATTCCAAATTAATCGTATCTCTCTTTAATGATATTTTATCCCAGATAAAATATCTCCGTAATTAATCCCAGATTAATTTTCTCTCCTAATTAATCCTAGATTAATTTAGAGTGCGAGTCATACGTCATCGATGAATCTTTGGGAAGCGACCCATGAGATCACCGGATATGTTGGCAGTAAAATTCGTCGTCGGACTATCCGAACACGTAAGTACCAAGTACTATGTTTTACCGATTTACAAGACAAGGTTGGCCTCTAGCAAAGCGCCATGCCTACCCAATTCTCCGGAAATATCCTTACAGGAATAAAGGATCTATATCAGGCGTAGTATACGTGGTATTGCGTATTTCTGTCCAGTATCGGATGATTACGTGCTAGGCCTGGGGCTGGAATTGTGTCTGCCCCGTATGAAGCACATGTCGGATGTCTGGTAATAGTCTCTATAATCGGATAAACCTGACCTTGTCATTTTATCCCGATAGCTGCAGCATTTAAGAGAACCAGTCCCGTATCCTACGTCACCATCATCTCCACTATGACTGGAGTGATACTTCCATCTTGACATCACACCCAACACACTACGATTCTCTATATACATAGCATTGGCGTACACAGAACCTGTTAAAGCCCTGGACGACCGCAAATAAAGTATATTGATTGTCGCAAGTATTAGCGGTGCAAGTCTCAGGTTAAGACCAAATACACCTACCCTGATTTCAGACTTCCATATTCACATAGTCATACTACTAATGGAATTTCGAGGGGGTCTATCCAGAGCGAAGCTGTTTCCCGTACCATCGGTAAAACACAACCTCCTATTACACTTGCATGAGTATCCTTTACCCAAATATATGAGAACTATGTCGTTATGCCCTCACAACGCGCACAAGTGCAATACTAGTCTTTTACGTATTTATCGATGTCACTCGACTAGGGATATTTAATGATTTATCCTTCGTGGACTGATACTGTCTCATATCATTCTCAATCCAGGAACAAATCATAAGGACCTCCTATTATTTATACATCTAGGTGATCTAATCACAAATGATAAGAGTGCAATCTCCTTTGTCACATAGTTAATTTGTACAACAACACCATGATATGTACAAATAGTGACGCTATGGGTCATAATTGTCCAACATCCTTGAGCATAGCCATTCACTCTCCAAGAGTTTTCTTTTGCTATTAGTATTTCTAAGATCTAAGATTAGATTTGTGAAGATCTTTAATTTCAACATCATGGTATAATGATCTAATCCTTAGTTCTGACGAAGAAATTAATGAGTCTTTGCGGCAAGCATAACAGATTGAGCACTAAAGTTTTCATCACGGTGAGTCTTCCAAAGCTCATGCTCTATTATTTGCTCAATTTCGGGCTTAGGCCCGAGAGGTCGCTCTATCAAATATAGTAACTTCTCAACTCTCAGGGCTATCATGAGATTCATTTCCTAATCTGAAAATTTACGCCGTTAAAAATATTTTCACCTAGGATTATGTTCTTTTACGCTAATCTTTCAGCTATAGTCCAACTATCCAATCAATAATTTCAAGCACAATCTAATGTAATGATTACTATAGTCTAAATATATAATTAACTACAATTTGATTGGTTAAATTCAAATATATTGATTACTATAATCCAATTATATAATCAACTATAATTGAAGTAGTTTGAATGCAGTCCAACTGTTTAATTAAAACAACAATTCAATATTAGTCCAACTAATATATATAAATTTGTAATAACGAAAAATAAAATGAGCGCGTATTGGCAAGTATCTAAACGAAATTGCAAATTTAATACAAGCCTCCCACTATTTTTTGGCGAGCCTCTAACCCTCTGTAGAGTACTCGGGAAACCTAGTTTCCTAGTGGGCTAGGATCCCGTTAAATAACACACAACCTTAACTTTAGCCAACAAATTGTATGAAACTTAACTAGATAGATCTCTAAGATCAATTGGATCTCATCCAATTCCTAGATCCATTAGGTGAACCTCCAAGTCCGAAACATATATCTAATATATGCCAATATATCCAATATATTGCCTAACCTTTTTCCTCTGAATCAACTAAGCCTTGGATTTGGCTCAACAAGCTTAATGAAACTAGTTAAGAGTGACCCATTGACAGTGGGAAAGCTTCGTAATCGAGGTCGATGAACAAGAAGTGACCTTGACTTTGGCCAACAAATCACAACTTGTCCAAAACGTACAATATGGAACAAAGCTTTCATGATTCAAACACATCCGCGATGGACAAAGGTCTTGACTTTGGCCAACAAACCAATGCCAATCTTGGATCTTGAGAGAGAATCACTCAATGGAAGGAAAAACGCTTAATATAAAATGAGAGTTTTTGTCGCGATTTGGCAACCAATTTATTATCTTTAATTAGGTCTCAGCATACACCCTTAAGCATGCATTCTAAAAGCATAATAAGGCGCAAAATAAAATAATAATGATATTCGGATGGATATATAACAAACTTTGTTCCTAAAACAAATCTCTCTATTTCCTCTCTCCCGCTAGCACTATTCATACTTCTACCCATTTACATAATACTTCTAAAGAAACCTCATTTACATTGAGGGGAATTGGTGAGAAGAGAAATACAATGAGATAATGAGATAATAGGCTGGACACGCAGGTCTAATTTAATAAATTCTAATTTATTACAACAATTTCCAAAATTGCCCTCACCCTTCTAATATCCATCTGATATACATTATTCATTCATACATCCAAGTATTCACACAAAGCATGTTATTCAATCAATCTAATCTAATTAATTAATATTTAATTGAAGACCATCCAATGTTCAAACAATGATTTGATTTGCGCGAGTCCAACTCGTTTAAGAATAAATACTCAAAGTAAGTATTCTTGAATTATATCGAACTATAATTTTAAATCCAATTTAAATTATGTTCAATACTAATTCATATTTAATTTCAAATTAAATAATTACACTTCTAATAGTGCCTTTTAGACTTGGATTCCAAATCCAATCTTTATGGGTTTCAAAGGCTCGATTAGTATCCAATACTATTCAATTAAAGTCCAATGGGCTTTTAATTAATTCTTTAGGAATGGGCTTTGGCAATTATGGGTCAAACCCAAGATGCCAAGGCCCAATTAGGAATCACCCTATGTCAAAAATCAATTTAGGCCCATTAGGCCCAATTAAAATTTTAAAGACCCAATTATCATATTTGGACTTTATGGAAATGGTTTTAGGCCCAATTGGATCCAACCAATTATCCTAAACCAAACTTGGCCCAACCAAGCCCATTAAGCCGAATACAATAAATTAATTAACTCATTATTCCAAATTACAAATTAATTCAATTCAAGTGTAATTACCATAATTAATTAATTAATCTAATGCTTCCCAAACACTAATTAATTCAATTAATCATGCTCTATATTTCCAATTCATGTCCAACATAAATTGAAGCAAAATCAATCTTATAACATGCATCAAGGCTCACGGCAAAGGCATACAAAAATCATTCAATTTTATTTCAATCTAATTAAATCAACATTCAATATTTCTATCATGCCATCAACACATCCAATTGTTAAATTTCAAAAATTAACCATGAGCATTCATAGGGTATCATATTCGGCCAAGGGTATATTTTGGGGAAAATTAATTCTATCAATTTTTCACAATTCCAACAATGCATAAATCCAATTGAACATCATATAAACATATCCCAACCAATAATTTAGGCAAATTAAGCTCCAAGCCAAAAATCCCAAATTTAAAGTCATGAACCCTAGATTTATTTTATGCTTAAATTAGCTCTGATACCATTTTTAGGTTCTCCTAGAACACGCCAAGGATCTATTAAGCATAAAAAGTGTGAATAATCAAAGCAAGATTGCGGAAAAATACTTACAATGATTGGTTATGGCGGATGTGGAGATAAAAAAATTTGCTTTCCTTTGCATGAATGTTGAGCTCCAAGCCCTCCTTTGAATTCCAAACTCAAGGGTTAGTGTCCCTAACACCTTTGTTGACTCCTTTGATGTGCTATAATGCAAGATTTTTGAATCAAAAATCAAGAGGTTTCGGCCTTGGCCAAAATTGAGAGAGAAAAAGTGTTGTGTTAGTTTCTTTAATTTTCCAAAAATCAATATGTCAAATACCAAACCTCCAAGAGTTGGTAAAAGTCTATCACAAGTCAAAATAAAATAATGCTTGTGTAACTTACAAGCTAACACCAACTAACAACTTCCATCAAGCTAAAGTGACAAAGTTGACTAGTGATGGGACTTGTGGGCCCCACTTTTAAATTAAAAATTCAAGTGGGCCCGCAAATCACATTTCGGGCTCGGGTTCGTTAATTCCGAATTAACGAATTTTCTGTTGTGACTTAATTAAATCAAATTTAATTAAATAATAATGCCTCGTAAAATTATTACGAAATTCGCTCGCGAATTAATTCTAAATTAATTCGTTCACCCAAATTAAAATCCAATTTTAATTATGCTATGAAATCTAATTTCATTTAATATATCGAATATATTATTTAATCGATTAATTCCAAATTAATCGTTCTCTCTCTACTATTTGAATTTTATCCCAGATAAATTCCTTCCGCAATTAATCCTAGATTAATTTTCTCTCTGTCATAATTAATCATAGATTAATTCTGTTCAGTCAAACGTCATCGGTGAATCTTCGGGAAGCGACCCATGAAATCCCTGGATATGTTGGTAGTAAATCCGGTCGTCGGACTATTAGAACATGTGCGTACCCCGTACCACGTTCTTACTGATTTACAAGACATGGTTGGCTTCTAGCAAAGCATCGTGCCTACCCAATTCTCCGGAAATATTCTTTAAAGGAATATATAAACTTTTTCAGGCGTAGTATACGTAGTATTGCGTATTATGATCCAGTATCGCATGTCACAAGCTAGGCCTGGGACTAGAATTGTGTCTGCCCAGTACGAAGCATATATCGGACCACTAGCAACTAGTCTCTTTAATCGGATAATCATGACCTTGCCATATTATCCCGATAGCTGCAGCATTTAAGAGTACCAGTTATGTATCCCTGCGTGATCATCATCTCCATATGACTGAAGTGATACTTCTATCTTGACATCAAACCCAATACACTACGATTCTCAGTATTCCCAGAAGAGGCGTACACAGAACCTGTTAAAACCCAGGACGACCAAAACCAAAGTATACTGATTGTCGCAAGTATTAGCGATGCAAGTCTTAGGTTAAGACCAAATACACCTACCCTGATTTGGATTCCCATAAACACATAGTCATACTACCAATGGGATTCTGAGGGGTCTATCCAGAGCGAAGCTATTTCCGTACCATCGATAAACATAACCTCCTATTACACTTGCATGAGTATCCAATACCCAAATATATGAGAACTTTGTTGTTAGCTTCCATAACACGCACAAGTGTAATACTAGCCTATTCCGCATTATCGATGTCCAGTCTTGATAATACTACGACTAGGGATATTTAATGATTAAACCTTACGTGGATTAATATTGTCTCATATCTTATTAATCTTGTACTAATCATATGGACTTTTATCATTTATATATCTCGGAAATCCAATTACAAATGATAAAAGAGCAATTTCATTTGTCACATAGTTAATTTGTACAGCAACACCATGTTATGTATAAATTGTGATGCTATGGTTCATAATTGTCCAACAACTAGGTCGTGTCACTCTTCAGTAGATCACCTAGTCCTAATGCAGTAGATTTTTCTTTTTCAGTTTGATCTATGCGAGGCCGTTTGGAGCTGGAGGCTTCACCTGTGCTGGCCTTTGTCTTCATGCGCCAAACACTATCAACCTTTTTCTTATTGTTATGCTCTAAAGGTGGCTAAAGTGATGTGTTGTCGTGGTGGAATTTAAGAAAATTATTTATCATCCTCAATTGGAACACGCTGCTTATGGATAATAAGAGTGATTATGGAACCATAAGGTTGTGGATGTGTACGTGCCATGTGCATATAGCGGGCAATATGATACCGTATGTCTAATAAAATACGAAGGCCTAAAACACCCATAACTCAGATGTCAAGTAAGTTGAAAGAGTCAATATTCCATTTGCAATGCAGGATAATGGACTGGACAAGCTGTTGGGGAGTTCACTACGGGGGATATATTTTTTGGTACGTGTATGACACTTTCTTAGAGAAATATTTGCTCTTACAACGTGTTGCAATGGTTGCAAGAAAATTTACTCTATGATACAACAAAATAACTTAGAGATACAACACAGCACTTTGTTAAATCTCTACTTGAGAACTATGATATGAAGAATAATGTATATGATGAAATATTTTCATGTTCTACATATAGACAACCAAGATTTGCCTCCAAAAGACATACTTTTTAGTCATGTTTTTCTGAACCAGTGTCACATTGTCGCACCAATGATAAGCCATTGTCGTGACAATCTGCACGGGCTTCATATTGTAGCGACAATGACTACTCATTGGCATGACAATATAAGTTAGAGAACCCTTTTGTATCAGCGTCTTATTGTCAAGCCAATGAGTAACCATTGGCGCGATAATATTAGTCAGAAGGCATTTTTATGTCTCTGACTCTCATTGTGGCGCCAATGATTACCAATTATCGTGACAATATAATGTAGAATGTCTTTTTCGTTCCAAAGGACATGAAATCAGTTATTCAGATTAACTTTACCTTTGAATTTTATTTTTATTTCAGGGACGTTGTCCCCGAGCTCCCGGGGGGCGCTGCCTCCTCAATATATCGATACCTTTATGGGAAGGTTGAACCCTACAATTTAATTGGGCAGATCGATCCCTGATGTGTCAGCGTAAGGTAATAATCAAACCAATAGACATATCATATAACATCTTATATTGATAAATTAACCATATTTTGTTGAATGTATGTGTGTGTATGTGAAAATATATATATATATATATATATATATCTCCAAATTCAACAACAATCCCTCACTTAGTTAATTTTTGAATTTAGAAATTAATTTATGCTATAATGTATAAATAAAGGTATTTATGAACTTGAACCTTTAACAAGAACCAATATTCAAAGCATTAACAAAATTTAGGTTGACTATAACATTAAACGTAGATTTTAAGCATTAACACTGGAAGGTACAGTTCACACGTAACAATAATTGATTTTCAAAAGTTCTCGTAAATTGATCAGTACTTTTTACGGCCTTGTACTCTATACTTTCAGTAAAACATTTACAAAGATCATCCTCATACACTTTGTTACAAGCGACACCACTTCTCATATTCACATAGGTGGAGTTTCTTTCACCTTCTTAACTCCATTAAGAGTTAAACTCATCCTCCATTATATAGTTACTAAATATTTCCTTCAGTAACTCAGTTGCTGATCTATAACTTTTTATTACCCATTAAACTTAAGGTCTATTGGTATAATAGAGTTAAATTGGGTTCCCATCATAGGCGACTAATTAAGGAAAGATTTTCAAACCTGTCCCCATTGATGTTGTTCTGATTAAATCTCTCGGGAGTACTTTAGTTAGTGGGTCTACAAGACTGTTACAAGATCCCACAGTAGTTACACCATCAGATAATAATTATCGTACATAATCATGTGTTAAGCATATATATTTAGATTTTCCATTGTAGATCTTACTCAATGCTGACATAGTATCTTCACTATCATAGTATCTTTGCCTGAACCGTGCTTCTTCTGTTGCGCCGCCCTGATAAAACCCCAACAAAATGGTATCAAAGCGAGTCTGATTCTGAATCCATGATATGCTTTGACGTATTACTGCTAGGTATTACATCGACTAGATTATACCTATAGAGGTTTGACGTCAATATCTATATCTCTGGAATAATCTGAATATATGTGACGGAGGGATTATACGTATGCGATGACCTCGACCTGTATAGTTTAGCGAGTTTATCTATGGTCGTCATAATATACGGGTGGGTAAATTGTGGACACGAAATTAGATTTCATGATAGATATGCATGAACTTAGAGAGTCTCACTAATGAAATATACTCATAGAGCACTAGGGAAACTTTTATGAATAATACTGATTATTTATAAATCATTTAACGGTTAAACGAAAGATACATACATAGAAGGCTTTTCCTAATTAATGTGTATTTGTATTTAATACTTGATTTTATTGAATACACATTAATTAATTGTCAAATATGATATTTGACATATATCATTAATATATGTATTTGGATTATTTAAAGTAAATATAATACATATATTTGGAGATTTGTATTTAAATAATTATTTAATTATTTAATTGTTAAATAATTAAAGTAATTAAAAAAATAAAATATCTAAGTTGATATTTATTAAAGGAAATGATTAAAGTGTAAATGTTGACTTTTATATTTATGTAAATGGTTATCAAATTGATTTTTGCTTCTTTAATTAGTTAAAAATGCAAAATATCTATTTGTTTTCTTTTACCAAAATTCGGCCCCAACCCTACATATATAAAGATTTATTTTTTCATTTGCTTCACACTTGTTGAAGCCACCCAAAACATAAACAAATTGAGATTTGAGAGAAAAAAATAAGAAACCAAGAAGAAATGCAAGAAAACTTGGAATTTAGTAAGTATTTTCAACTTTCTATTATAAGGAAAATTTTTCCTTTTGTTCTTGGCTACAACATATGTTGTTCTTAGTTTTTTCTAATCTCTTATGTTAGTGTTATGATAGTTGGAAGCATGAATGAAAGATGTATGCATGTGTGTTTAACAAAGTATGCTTATAAATGGCACATAAGCACACTTTTGATCATTTGATGATCTTGTTGTCATTTTAGAGTTGTTAGGCCACTCATTGATGACCTAGAATTGTTCTTGAGTTGTTTCAAAGTGATGAGACTTGTTTGGTGCTGTAGAGATTAAGGGGGGTGTTTTCAATTGGGATTTTAAAAGACTATTTTGGGTTAAATAAGTTTTGTGGTATTCAATTAAGATTTTTAAATAATCTAAAAAGTCTCGTGGTATTCCGTTAAGACTATTACAATTTTTTAAAGATGATTCTAGTGGTATTCAACCAAGTCTTTAAACAAGTAATAAAAAGTCTTATAGTATTGAAAAAACTTACTTATTTTGAAGGATTTCTTTATATGTGTCATTGTGTGAGACGTTTTAGTGAAAAATATAGATATCAAACCTTAAAACAATCTCACCCTAACCCAAGAGACTTTTGACATGATATTTTTTTATCTGTTAAAGAAAAATTAAAAGAGCATACTTGTGAGTTCTTCGTGAACAAGGTAGTTATGAATTATAATAACTTCTGGTTTCAGAAAGAGTAATATAATAATTCGATTAAGTGGTTCGATAATTTAAATTAAACCCTATTTTTCAAATTGATGCTCGTTTTAAAATAAGTGTGACACACAATAAAAAGACGTCATGCCAATATGAAATTTTTATTTATTTATTTATTTTATATATAAGAATCCAAGATTAGTAATCTGCCAATATTTTCCTTCATGTATAGATGATCCTTTTATGCTTGCCTACACGACTACATTAATTGATTTCCCTGTACCACAACTTTTTTTTTTGAATTAACATTTATTGGATTAATGCTTTTCTTTTATGAGAAATGGAATTATAAATTATTATTTTACCAAGAAATTTTAAGAGTTTGAAAGAAATTATAAAATTATTGGGTTGTATTGTTTCAATGTTTTGAAAAACTCTTCTTAACATAAGCGTATAATCTTCATAACCCCGTAAGAAAAATGAAGACCAAATTATGGACAAGCACTTCATTACAGTAAATCATCAAACAAATTATTCAAAACTCATTGACAAACATGGAGGGAAAGAAAAGTTTACATCATATGTTAAATCAATTTTTCATGGCCTAAAAGTTTCCACCTCTAAAGTCACACTATTAATTGAAAACATTAAAAAAAAAAAAGATTATCTCGACACACCATAATTTTAAAGAATGTTATTAATTTGACATTGCTATTAATTTCAAAAATTTATAGTATATTTAAATATATAATATATAAAGGCAAATATATAAACATAGTCTTTAATCTATATGTGGTTCTTTCAAATCTTACAAATTCTTATGATATAAATCTTTAAATCTAAAAAGTAAAAAAATCATGATTAAAATAAATTTCATAAAATCTTATAAGTCATTACATTCTTTAAATGTCTTTTAAAATCTACTGGACTTATTTATCCATAAAAAATCTTTTAAAATCTCAATTGAATATACCCCCTAAATTAAAGTGTTGAATTTGATTAATTTTGGATAATTTTATTAATTGGACTAATTTGAGAAATTAGGGTTCTTAACCTAAACCAAAATTGAGGCTTTTCATATATGTATTGTATAATGATGTATATATGATGTAAATTTAATTTGTTGTTGATTGGATAACATCTAAAGTTGTTTTGAACAAATTTAGACCAAAATGTAAAATCTGAAAAATATTGGGACCTCTCGGCAATTCTGGATTTTTATTGTGAGTTGTATTTTGATGTATATGATATATATAAATCATTTTTGTAGTGATTTAAAATCACTTAAATTTGTATTTGATAAATTATAACTAAAATGATCAAAATACAAACTATTGGGATCTCACGACAATTGATAGAAAAATCTTATTTTTGGAATAAAAATTTATTTTTGAGTATTGTGTAATTAGAATAAATTAGTTTATTTTAATTGCCCAAGAAAATAATTATCGGAAATTATTTCAGAGTGAAAATACGCAAAAACGACGTAAAATAGTGTTATCGGATAACGGCTGCCCAAATAGTGAGTTGTTCACTGTCCAGACAGCCCACGAACTGTCCAAATATTTTTGGGGCTGACTTGGGCAACCCTCATGTGCATTAGTCGGTCGAAAACCTGTTTTATTCTATTTTATGGAAAAATATTTCGTAAAAAATTCACGGTGTTTCTATATTATTTATATCGTTATTTGATATCGAATAAATATGTTTAGGTGAAATAAGAATAGATTATTAATATTGGATATTGAATAATTTATTCGTAAGTTTAAAAATTTTATACTACGATTTCGTCTGAACAGTGCTTCTTCCGCTGTGCCGCCCTGATAAAACCCCAACATCTGCTTCTTTACATGTTGCTGCCAAAGAAACAAACTCTGACTACACATTAGAGTGAGTTATGCATGTCTGTTTCTTGGAAGACCAAGAAACAGCTCCTCCAACCAATGTAAATATCTATCTTGAAGTTGACTTATTATCACTTGTACTAGTAATCCAACTAGCATCAGAGTATCTTTCTAGGACATTTGAAAATTTATCATAGAACAATCATAATGCTTGTTTTCTTTTAAGGTATCCAAGAACCATAGCAATAGCCTTCTAGTGTTCAACACTTGGATTGTTCGTATATTTTGGGAGCTTACATACTACAAATGAAATATTTTTTGCAATGCATAGCATTCATTAAGCTTCCTATTATACTAGTATATTCCAATTGAGCTACTGCTCTCCCTGAATTTTCAGTTAACTTACAAGAATCATTATATAAAGTATTTGCTTTATTTTTAACCAAATGAATAAATTTGCTAATCACTTTGTCAATATAATATGATTGACACAAAGGAAAATCCTCACTATGTTTCTTAACTTTGTTTCCTAAAATAGTATCTACCACGTTTAGATCTTTCATCTTAAACCTCGAGGAAATATACTTCTTAGTTTTATCAATTTCTATCATATTCGAACCTTGCGACCTAGTTGGGCAGATCGATCACTGATGCGTCAGCGTATAGCAATAACTAAACCAATATGCCATATTATATAACATCTTACATTGATAATTAAATATCTTTTGCTAAATGTATATATATGTAACGACCGGAAGTTTAGTCTATATTATGTTGTAGTACTGTAGTATCAATGGATGAAGGCATGTAAAATAATAAGGATGGGACTCAAATATGCCCTTAGTACGACTTTGAAGATGATCGATAAATTTCTTGAAGACCCGGGACGAGACTGTACCGTGTTATCTTTGGACCGCCCATAGTATTCTGGGTATAATTTTTCGTACGATCTCTAATTTTTAGGAATTTTATATCATCGGAAAGTTGTTATCGAGACCTACAACTTCTGCGTTAAATATTTTTCCAAATTCAAACCAGAAGTGGGTCAAAAATGCAAGATAAAATCTATATAAATAGTAATTTCATGGTTAAAAAGATAAATCCCAACTTTCTAGATTTCTCTACACTTTTCCCATACTTCTAAATATCATACAACCCCCATTATATAAAGCACTCACTATGAAAGGTAAGAAATCTTGACCCAATTTAGTTTATTGAATTTTGAAAATATGATTATAGTATAGAGATGTTGGTATGATAAGAATTGTATTTTGGTGATTGTAAGTAAGGAAAATGATTAAGGAGCTAAATACCCAAATTTGAAGGTTTTAAAGTTTGGTTAAAAGTTTATGATTTTGAGGATTAGTGAGTAATCAAAGGTGATAATTGGATATGGTAATGATAATAACATGTTTGGGGTTCTAATTGATGAGAATATAAGCTTGGGAATGATTATTGTGTGACTTGATATGTGAATCCAAGGTTATTAAGTTTTGGGTTTAAATATGTTATGAATTATATGAATAGATTAAAATTGATTCTTGATTAATGGAAGATTAAAGTATGTTTAATGGAATGTTAAATGATGTATGAAATTAGTTCGTAGCTTGGAAGTGTTGGAATGGAGTAAAGAAGGATGATTTGAGATTGGGATGAGATTGTAGAAGAAAATCAGTGACCTGGTTTTCCAGGTCGCGTCGCGATGCGGCTCGTGCGTCACGACGCGCAGAAGAAAATCTGGGTAACGTTTCTGGTTCACGTGCGTCGCGACGCGCCATGGCCTGCGTCGCGACGCGAGCATTAAAACATGGCCCAAACAGCTTTAAACCCCCCAAATCCATTCTAACGCGTTAGAGACCACCCTTGGGGTATCGTATCAGTTCATATACATACCTTACATCAAGTTAGGAATGTGGCGAGCCTTGTACATAAAAATTTAGTGATGTATTGTTAGACCTATCTCATTTTATATACTGACCAAGTTCTCAACCATAGATTATCCGCAGGGATCGTACTCTCATACGACGAGAGATCTAATACCAGCCAAAATCCAAATCAGTGAGTGGACACTTTTCCTTTAAACTGATTTTTATCTCGTTATCATTTTTTTAGACTTATATTTTCACGCTTTAGGGCGTTAGAAGAAATTATTTACAGTTACTTTATATACAGTTATGTTTTAAGATAGTAAAGATTTTTATAAAGCATAGTTTACAAATTTCAGATTTAAAGAATGGTTTTTATGTTTTCGAAGCATGAGGTAAAACCTCACCCCAGTATGTAACTTGAGATACAGTTGGAATTGACGAATTCAGAGGACATGTGCATATATAGAAAGTCAGGATGACGGCTTAGGTTCGTCTACCTGCACTCAAGTGGTGGCTATGTCCAGTTGAGTCATTTTCCTGGACATATACATCTATGTTCAATTGAGTCATTTTCCTGGGCGTAGGGCACCACCAGTTTCAGAGACGCCCAGTTGAGTCATCTTTCTGGCCGTCACCAGTTTCAGAGACCCGGATGATTTGTTCCCGGACACGTCCAGTTGAGTAATTTTCCTGGACGTAGAGCAGTTTTCATTTTTTAAATTTCCAGCAAACAGTTTTCAGATATTCAGCACAGAGTTTTCAGAAATAAGATTCTAGAACTTAGTTTTTTTGGAAAACCAGAGTTTCAAAATCAATTTTCAGAAAGATCAGGTTTGTTAAAGAGATTTCAAATGAAGTGATTTTTCTTAAAACCTTGTTTTGAAGATTTAATGTTTTGATTTGAGTTTTTCCGTTTCATTTCCACTCACTTAGATCGTATAGCGATCTAACCCCCACCCCAATTTTTATATCTTGCAGGTTTCTCGGAGGACGAGCTCGGGAGGACGGATACTGATGCAGTCACTAGGGATGAAGTCCACCAGCACTGAGTCTGATAGCATGAGACTTCAGTCAGAGTCAAAGTAAAAGTTGCATGTATACAGTGTAGTATAAGTCATTTTGAGTGTCTGTAAATGTTTATAAAAGAAAAGAATTTTTGAATATAAAGTTATGAGAAACAAAAGTATTTTATGTTGAAAAGTCGGGTTGTGGTCCTCATGCATGACATTGCATTTGAGTGTTTTAGAATACATATGAGAAGTTAGAGGCTAATGGGGTTGGCACTGCTATCTCTTGCCGGTAACATCTCCCAGATCGGGGATGTTACAAAGATGGTATCAGAGCATGGTCTATGGAGTCAGTGACTGCAGTGGGTAGAGTGTATGGGTCTTGTATACGCAGTATGCCCGGGATACCCGTATATGAGGCACTACTCTCCAGTATCTAATCCTCGAGTATATCCTCAAAGCTTCACAGACAGGTAAGTAAGTATTCCCAAGCCATTTGAATCATTTTTCCTCACTCTAGTTAATGATCATTTCGTAATCATCTGAGATTACTTTCCGAAGTTCAGTATAAGTTAGAAAACCATATAGTAAGTTCCAAAGAAAGTTATCCGAGATAACAGAAAGAGAGAGATAAAGCTATGAGAGAAGTAAGGAAAAAATATAGGAATGCTTAGTTATCATAAGTAAGAAAGAAAGGATATAGAATCAAACCAGTACAGGAATCTATAGTAGCTAAGAGAATAGTAAAGCCCCAGCAAGTATTAGAATTGCTTAGTAAATATAAGATTCCTTCCATTCTCAGGAAATTTCTTCACATATACCCAATAGTCTTCGAGATCTTCTTAGAGATAATAAGTTTCCCCCCAACCAACAAAGAATAGCGAGAGAGACACAGAAGTAAGAATCCCAGAATAGTATTGAGGGCCCCAATGGGCCTAGATGTCAAAAAAAGGATTTAAAGCACTCCAAATACCCAAACCTCGACCCAGACCCTCAAGTGCGAAACAGAAACGGTTAGTTACCTTACCCCTAGCAATCCGATAGAGATAAAAACCTTAAACTATTTAGTCTTCGAATTCTCAATTGGCACCAGATAAGGGAGCTGCCCTGATAGAGCCTACCTCATAGACATAGACGACCATAAGAGATCTGCCAAGAATTCACCCAGGAACTTGGAAGGCAGATCAACCCAAATTCAGTAGAAATCCATGAGAGTATACAGGAATAGACCCGTGAGGATAAAAAGAGTTAGAAGTGACAAAAGCAGTAGTATGAAACGTAAATAAAGTGCCATAGCCGAAACTTACAATAAGGATAGAGAATAAGGATTTAGGAAGAAGAGTAAGAAACAGAAGGTAGATAGAAATAGAAAAATAGAAACAGATAAGAAATGAAGGAATCTATAGTGATAAGAATCAGAGCATGGAGTTAAGTAATAAAGGATAATACCAAAACTAGCAGAAAAGATGAGTGTAGTAGGATTAGACCGGAATAAAAGTCGAGTAGATCTAAGAAAAAGTTCTTTCCCTCGAGCAAGATACCTTTCTTTCCCGGAAGAATTCCTCCGAATTGATCCAATATTTTTCTGAACCATCTTGTATAGGTAGAAAGTTCCCCCGAGTATCAAGGACCGTAATAAGATAGAGGAATTAAGAAAGTCAAGGACGATCGTGGAACCTTTTTAATGGATATTGAATGCCATAGAGAAAGAGAGAGACCTTAGATCTTCCGAACTCAGACTAGTAGGCAAACAAGATGAGTGGGGACTGAAACAGCAGTTAATTTCCCCTAGCCAAGAGATCCAATAGATAGGGATTCGACCTACCCAGATCTTCATTCCTTCGAGGTACCAATTAAGGAAGATTTCTGATTGAGGTTACCTCATACCCATCCTACATTAGCACTAGGCTCCATCAGGACATATAGTACTTGAACAAGTATGGAAATGTTCCCCGAGACATAAGGAAAAGAATAATAAGATATAAGTAGTTCCTATCAGTATGAGTATAGGCGATCATAAGAAAACCCAACATGATTCCAATACAAGAAATGAAAAGACCTTGAGATGCAGACCACCTAGAAGAAGGATCACATAAATTTCAAGGATATAAAGAAGAATACTTAGGGTAGTTCAAAGATCAAAGTAATTCAGAGTAAGGTTTGCTAAACCAATAGAAATTCACGAATAGATCAAATATTGTAAAACCCACAGATAAGCTGAGCCAGTAGAGATCCATAGAGGAACATAAGGATAAACCTATGAAGATGAAGATACTTAATAATTATGGACAATAGAATAAAGTGATCAAATCGAGGCTTATAGTAAGAACATGAGGTTAAGATTTAAGAACTAGACCTAGAGGAATGACTCACACTTATCTTAGTAAGGAGTATAGTAAGGAAGTAGAACATGAAAATGGTATGAGAAATGAGAAGAGTAACAAGGAAATTTAGTATATTTTGGCGCAAATATAACATAACGAAGAAATGATAGAGAAAAGAATCAACAATAGTTATGGGACTCTAGAGCTTAGTAAAGAAAAGAACTAGTAAAGGGGAGCAAATGATAAGATTAGACAAATTACTAGATGGCTCATGATATTGAAAAGAATGAAGATTTTAGGAAGAGTGCAATGTATGGATCAAAGATTTAGTAGAACATGATGAGCGAAAAATATATCAATATTTACCGCCCCTTTTACCTAATATTTTATTTAGTTTCTCGGGTTTGATGAAAGTTTTGATGTATTTTTATGTGTTTTCTAGATAAATAAAGTATAGGGACTTAATAGAATTAACTCAGGGATAAAATGATGAAATCCAGAGCAAAAAATGGCGAAAATGGAAATTTGCTATATGTGTCACGAAGTGCAGTCCAAAATTCCAATATTGCGCAAGTTTGGTATTTGGGACATAACGTTTTCATCTGATATCCGATTGAGCCGATTCAAGTTGCATGTTAAATAAGACACAAAGATATAAAACTTTGAATATTTAAATATTTTTGAATTCGGAAGTTTGGAAGGCCTAAATTGATGAATAAGCTAGTGTATTTTGTTTAATTACTATAGTCACTTTCAAAATATAAAATAAAATTAATAAAATAAAAAAGTAAAAATTATGAAACGTCCACCAAATATGCTTGCATGTTTGGTGGAGGATTTAGTGCCATGTTTGATGCCATGTTTGGTGTCATGTTTGGTGGAGCAATTGGTGGAGAAATTGGTGGAAGTCTTTAGATTTTCCTATAAATACCAAGCTAAACTTTGTAATTTTTTCATGCTTTCTTTGGAGGAATTTCTCCATGAAAACCTAAAGGAAAGTGTCTTGTATATTTATTTAAGCTTTCTTGTATTTTCTTTTTATTTGATTAATAAAATTTTGCATGTTTTCTTTTACAACATGAGCAGGTAATCTCATTCTGCTATGGTGAAAATGTGAGACTTTTAATATAATGAATTAGATTAATCTCCCTTATTTTAATTAAAATTTGGAATAATTTGTTACCGCCTATATGGCCGGTTTAGGTGACAACCTTATTTACCGCCTATATGGTCGGTTTTTCATTTGAGACGTAGTTTCCGCCTATATGGTCGGTTGGATTTAATTGAGACAAATGAAATTACTGCCTTTATGGTATGGTTAATTAATCGGTAAATATTGAGAATAAGGGAGATTTCTAATTTTGAAATATTAAAAGTGAATCCTCTAACCCCCATCATTTTCTTTTATTGTACTTTTACATTTTTAATTTCCAGCATTTACTTTATTTAATTTCCAGCATTTACTTTATGTATTTTATTTTATTTAAGCTTTTATTAGCCTTAGATATGTGTCGTATCTAAGCCCGTTATCTGGGGTTGTGATGAATTCCAATATGACCGGTTAATAAGGGGTTGTTTTACGGTTTGGGTAATATAATGGTGTATTTATTGAGCCTTAGTCTTAATGCTTCTTGTTAAACTGGCCATTAATAAGATTCAACTGGTAAACTTAAAATAAACTTGGAAAAAGGATTTTAGGTTTAAGACCTTAGACTTAAAAACCCACGATCTTCTTAGAGGATAGATAACCCTTTAATAGATTTCCTTACAAGATATGAATAATTGGAACTTAATCTTTAATGAATTCAGGTAACTTGGTTGACATAGGAATATAATTAATTGGGTTACACTGGGTATTTGTATCTGATCATCAGAATAGGCTTTTACATATTTTCGTGTTCCAAGTTAATAAACCAATATATTGCACAAACATGAAATAACCACTTCATCTTTTAAAAGATATTGGAAGAATTCACAATCATGGATAATTTTATAAATTTTAATTTTCCTAAACCTATTTTCGCGCAATTTTATTTACTTGTTTTTAAGTTTAAAGTTACCACCCAGTCAATCAATCAATATATTAGCTACTAGTAATCATTTGGCCTCATAAAATTAATAGCTAGGTATTAAGACCTCGTGGGATCAATACTTTTTATACTACTTGAACGATACGTGCGCTTGCGTTATACGCGTGTGACAACGTCGGTCAGAAGATGACCTTAATAGTTGAAGTAAATAAAGTTTTCAAGGGAGTAAAGGAATAATGAGAGGGGGAACTAAGATTAGGAATGAACCTTCATAACAGAATGAACCCCATAGGGAAGATAGTAAAGAAATTATAGTAGTACCCAGAGAAAAAGTATGTAATGACTACAGGAAATTAAGTAACCAAAAGGGCAAAGAAACAGTATATGGAACTTGTTAGAGGGTACTTTTAGAAAGACTCGTATAGAGTGCAAAGTGATTAATTGATGAAAAGAGGATCAAGTGTAAAGTTGGAAATGGTAAGTCAGATGAGTTTTAACAATAAGACCCAGTATAGGAAAAGACACCGGATAGGCATACACGAGAGTCTTAGGCAAAAGTATGTGTTACCGAGACACTGTAACAGAAAAGCCTCAAGACTAGTTCCCACCCTCCCAACCCTTGATGGATACCAGTAACAAGGACGGACTTGAAGTGTAACTCATAGTAGTTTCAGTTATAGCACGAAGAAAAAGGGTTAATCGATATAAGTATTAAAAAGTGAAGTTGTTAAGATACAACAACAAACATGAAAGGAAGTACTAAGTAAGTATTGATAGGAATGTAGTATAATATAGAATCTAAATTACGGCCTTGAAGGTAAAGCATGGAAGAATACAACCTAAATAGAAAAGAAATTTTGGGAAATATCAGTAAGTTAGAAAACCCCCTTAGGAAGCAAAATTCTAAAACTTAAAGAAGAAAAGCTTATAGAAGGTTGAAGGTTGTATAAGAGGTATCGAAAGTTGATAGCTAAGTAATGAGAAAAGATGATTAAGATCAAGTAACCAGCAAAGGATAGACACAAGAAGGCAAGTATAGAAGAATCTTTAGATATTCTCGAAACTAAGATACTACGGTAGACACTAGAAAAGATTTGAGGACAAATCTTATTTAAGGGGGGTAGAATTTATAACGACCGGAAGTTTAGACTCTATTATGTTGTAGTACTGTAGTACCAATGGATGCAGGCATGTAAAATAAATAAGGATGGGACTCAAATATGCCCTTAGTACGACTTTGAAGATGATCGGTATATTTCTTGAAGACCCGGGACGAGACTGTATCGTGTTACATTTGGACCGTCCATAGTATTTTTGGCATAAATTTTTCGTACGATCTTCAATTTTTATGAATTTTATATCGTCGAAAAGCTGAGATCGAGACCTACAACTTTTGAGTTAAATATTTTTCCAAATTTGAACCAGAAGCGGGTCAAAGATGCAAGATAAAATCTTGATGAATAGTAATTTTTGGGTTAAAAAGATAAATCCCAAACTTTCTAGATTTCTCTACACTTTTCTCATACTTCAAAATATCATACAACCCCCCACTATATAAAGCACTCACTATTCACTCATCACAAGTTTTGGAAACAAAAAGAAAGAGTGAAACTGTAAGAAAGAAAGGAAAAGAGAGGGAAATAAGAAGAAGAAGAATAAGAAAGAAATAAGAGGAGAAAATGAGAAGCATGAGTCTTGGCATCCATTGGGGGGCTTAGGAAATGAAGAAGATCAAAGAGAAGAAAGGTAAGAAATCTTGACCCAAATTTTAGTTTATTGAATTTTGAAAATATGATGATAGTATCGAGATGTTGGCATGATAAGAATTGTATTTTGGTGATTGAAAGTAAGGAAAATGATTAAGGAGCTAAATACCCAAATTTGGAGGTTTTAAAGTTTGGTTCAAAGTTTATGATTTTGAGGATTAGTGAGTAATTAAAGGTGATAATTGGATATGGTAAGAATGATTATTGTGTGACTTGATATGTGAATCCAAGGTTATTAAGTTTTGGGTTTAAATATGTTATGAATTATATGAATAGATTAAAATTGATTCTTGATTAATTGAAGATTAAAGTATGTTTAATGGAGTGTTAAATGATGTATCAGATATTGGTTTGTAGCATGGAAGTGTTGGAATGGAGTAAAGAATGATGATTTGAGATTGGGATGAGATTGGAGAAGAAAATCAGTGACCTGGTTTTCCAGGTCGCGTCATGACGCGCAGAAGAAAATATGGGTAACGTTTCTGGTTCGCGTGCATCGCGACACGTCATGGCCTGCTTCGCGACGCGAGCATTAATGAAGGGGTTATTTAGGGGGTGAGTCCGGTAACGCAGCGGAAGCGGTGAAAATCTGATTTTCAGATTTCAAAACTTTTTCTCGGATTAATTAAATAAACATATTTATTTAATATTCCAATAATCAAATTATGAAAATAAATTCAATAAAACAATTTTAAGTGAATTTACCGAAATACCCTTGCTTTGTATTTTTGTCCGTTTTAGTCCGAAATTGATCCAATCAATTTTGAATGATTCTAAATCATTTCTAAGATGAACTTATGATGTTCAAAACATCAAAACACCAAAGCAACCAAAATCCCCAATTTTCTTACACAAAGCCGTGAGCCTCACTTGGTTCCCAATTTGACCATTTGGTCATTTCATGTCTCAAAACTCATCTAAATGAAATCCAATCAACATGAAACTTTGCATGCATCATATACACACCCAAATGCTCAACATATATGAAAACCCCCAAATTTGGAATTAGTTAAAAACCCTAATTTTTCAATTTCCTCAAATTGGACAAATTAGACCAAATACATTAAATCAATTGTTTCAATCATCAATATTACATCCAATTCAAGTCTCAACACAATGAAACAACTCAAGATCAAATCTAGGTCATTTAAGAGTGGGTCAACAACTCTAGATTAGCAATTTGGTTTCATAAACCTTAAAAGACAAAAACAAGGAAATTAATTTATACTTGTTTCATTTGGCCTCTGGCCGAAAATGGCTAAGACAAAAACAAGGAAATTAATTTCAATTTCATTTGGTCAACTTGGACAAATATCTTATAAACTACTTTATTAGATATTTATTTTGGTCAACAAATGCAACTAATGTCATTTACTTTAAATATCCTAACATAAGATATTTATATTTTAATTAATTTAATCATTTAACAATTAAATAATTAA